>NQII01005758.1:0-104590 GCA_002778355.1 Clitarchus hookeri
GCACAATAACTGATATGTTCGAAAACTGCTGTATTTTTACTGCAGAAGTGAATCATTCAATGTTGGTCTGTAAAATGTTAACGATTTAAAAAAGCAAACATTTTAGCTGTTGTGTGTTTACAAGTTTTTAGATATGGTAGAAAGTAGTCAAACGTAGATCAGAGCAACGAAAGATAAGGAGGGAAGCACATTTGCTTCTAAAGAAGGAACAGACTGTAATGTTACGATGTAACTGTAGAAAATCACGGATATAATGCAATGGATATACTGGACAACGAATCTCGGCGCACTAAACAAGGAAACAGACTTTCTTAGTATCTTTTGTATTGTTGGTAATGATTGGCGTGTTCACTTTCGCAGGAACAGTTTCGTGGCAGCATTTCCAGTGTAATACGCAACGCTCTACATAAAGCGGGTTTAACTGTAGATCTACGTCAAAAATTTGTTTACTTATACGAATGATCTGGAGAACATAATTGTTTCGTTTTGCAACCGTATAGTATTATAGAATCTAAAAACATTTCTCTTACGTTCACCTCACGCAAACTAGCAATACCGGAGGACGGACAGTTTTGAAAGAACAGTTATGCCAACTCACAACCATCACTTACCAGGTAGCAAGGAGAAAAAAATTTCCCTCCGTTGATATTTTATCCGTGTGCGCGCGGCCTGTATTAGGAGACGTAAAGAGGCGCTAATAATCCTAATGGCAGATTTTGAAAAGAAGAATGCTTTATAGCAGTTATTAGAAATAAAGTAAAGCATACAGACTAGAAGACACGGTGGATGTTGAGATTCAGACTGCCTTGAGACACGTCTGTGATCCTTTCTCATAGATATAAAAAATGGCACAAAAAAAAACTTGTAAACAAAGAGCTGTAAAATTAGGGAGAATAGCATAGTTTAAGAAGTTCCGTCAGTTGGTTTATATTCTTAACTTTGTTGCGTAGTGCAGAGCAGTGAAATGTTAGGGTTTTGCGTGTAAAATTATTCTATGCGTTTTACGGCCGCCTTTCACAACACCGCTTTCAAACCAAAACCACGTTGTTCATCTTTGCCAGATCCACATTTCGACAAAAATTATAATTTTATTTGTAAAATTAAAATTCTTTGAAAATTGAGGGCAAGTAAAAATTTATAGACTGAAAACCATTTCACACAATCGAATATTTATTGAATAAATTTCCTTGTTACTCAGTTTATTAAACCAAATAAATCACTTCGTTTGTCTTTCGATGAAATCCATTCAATAAGCTTTCAGGTATTGACAAGAAAATTTATCACAAACACTTCAATGAAACCAGTTAAAAAAATACCAAAAACAAATTTTTTAGTAGAAGCAATTGCTTCTCGTGCATGACACGAAAATAGTTGGTTAAAACAAAACAAATTATCTTCTTCATATAGTACACTAGTTGTGCCCGTGGCTCCACTCGCATGGACTACAGAATTACTGCATTTGTGAAGGAGCGATAACAAAAGATACATAATACCTACCATCTATTTGTCCTAAACATTGCAATAATTCATTATCAGATTACAACTTTAATATTTTGCTTGAATTTTACGTATTTATTTACTGCGAAATTAAATGGCAAAAAAACGCCTATTAGTATTTCTCTGTTACAGATAAATGTATGCTACCGCGGAGTTTTTTTTAGGTTTTGTTATTCTACACAATTCTTTACTACATGATATTGTTCCATCTTTAACGGTTTAGACAGCGTCTTGCAAGAAGGCGCGCTGGCGGCAAACTTTTTTTCGACTTGATTCACTATTATCGTCACTGCTCATTCCTTGTGTTACTTTACGTAACAAAATATACACTAAAATCTGGGCAGAGACCATAGCTATGAATAAAAAAAAACACGCAAATCGTATAAGTGGTTCTCAAGTGATAAGTGCACTAACAGACAGACAGACAGAGAGACNTAGGTGTTCAGTTTTATAATATGTATATATTTTCTTTTTATAAAGTATTCTTCCTTATTTTATTAAAAACTTTTAAATATGTGCGCACAGTTCTATTATTAATAGATTACTTCCCCTAAAATGGTCAGAAAAGCAGTTTTCGGCGATTGAAATTTTGGATTCAAGAAAATATAGAACCTATCCTAAAGGAAATTTTGAAGGAAAACAAGACATTCTAAAAATTTAAAGAGAAAATGGCCACGATTTTGACGTTCGTATGACGTCACATAGCATTCAATAAATTGAATTCAATATTAATTGAATGCTTTGAAGAAAAATTTGATCGTGTGAAAGGGCCTTGAAAAGAGTACAAAAACAATAACTTTCTTGATTTTCTCTTACTTTTTCTCTTGCAGCAAGGCTGTTTTCTTCGTAAAGCACAAAGGGTTGCTTGTTTGAAAGCGATATTGTGAAAGGTAGTTGAGACACGCCTTACATCATTTAACATGCAAAACCCTATCCTTTCCTTTAGCTTTGCCGGTCCCACACACGGCTGCAGGAGATGTAAAACGTTTCAAGGCAACAGCTGAACGTATTCTCATTGTGTTAATTTTTTTTACAGAAGAAACTACGCATTTTTATAAGACCTGGGAAAATAACTGTTTTTAGGACTGTCAACATTGCCGAAAAGTCCATATTGTAACTATCGTAACTGAAAATTCATCATAAACTGTTTGAATACCAACAAAGATTATTCAGTAATATAATTTTCAACCCAGTCGTAGAATTTAATGTGAAAAATGTTATATAATTGTCTTAACTCTCCAGAACCAACGATGTGAAATATGTGTCAACAATCACAAAAAATAGAAAAATAAAATATATATTTTTTTTTGCATGGATAGTCTCAGGTTGAATCACGATTGTGCTACTATCCACCTTACAACTGTGCCCTTTCAGGGAAATGCAGAGGTGTAAGTTATCATTTGCTTTACTGATTTTCCCTATATATTTATTTTGGCGTATGGCTTCCTGTTGTCGGACTACATTAGTTCTACATATCAGAATATTTATGTACTGAGATACGTGTAACCGCGCAAACAATATCACCTGCACAACAGCTTAAAGTTAACACCATCACTTTAATTATAATTTGTTGCTGTACTAGTTTATATTGGCATCATAGGATTTAACAATATCGAAGGTATTGTCCTCTTACTTGAAATATTTATTTGGAAACGAATTTAGTAAGCTATCTTCTTTCCATAATATGTATTGCCATTAATTTTAAATTAACAATGCACTTCCCAAAAGCAAGGCAAAAAAAACTTTTTTTTAAATCCAAATTTGCACTAAAATAATAACGTATCCTACTAAACTCCCAGCGAGAAGTGCAACCCAGCCTTGGTTGGTTTACAAACTGCCTCCCTATCGCGGACGGAAAAAATGACGTGAACGTTTCAAAAGTTGGCCTGTACTGTCCTCCAATGCTATCGAAATTTACTCCAAAATGTGTGGGAGTAACAACGCCGTTACAATATCTCCAAGCATACTAACTCTTAATTNTGTCCGTGCGTGAATGACAGCAGGTCCGCTATGCAAATGGGGATGGCAGGCCGGCGCGGTTGTCCGCGCTGAGACAGCGTGCCGGCCGTGACCAAATTCCCGAAAGAAGAGCGGGACCGGCCTCAAGGAAAGCTGGTGGAAAGTCCTTGTGACAGATCGCGCAGGTAGCAATTATTCATGAGCCTTGCAGTATGCACGCAGGCGCTGGAGCTGCAGAGCTGGCCTGCTATTGGTCGCAGGGAAGTGGGTGAAGGAGGGGGTGAAGGCTGAGGCGAAGTGCTGTAAAGCTTCAGAAGTCACTGTATCCCCTCCACCATCCTCCTGCCTGCAGATAGACTATTGGCTAGTATAGGCTGTTCCTCGGTAAACTGAGCACTTTTGAAAACCCTTTTTAAGACCTACTTGTATGCACATGGTGTATTCTTCCACCACGTGTACAATTAACGTTACCACGGGCCTGAACACTTCATTCGTGCGTCGGTCAAGGGTAACTGTAAATTTTGTGGAACATAAAGTATTGTACAAATGTTTTATTCTTACACTTATATGCCTAAAAAAAAAAAGTAAAATAAAATATTTCAGAATTCCCAGACGTTTACTTAACCTTTGCAATTTAACGTTAAAGGGAATCAGGCCTACACTCTTGGATTTACGGAATTTTTGCTCTAACTTGCATCGTGGATTTTGTATTTTATTTTGGGCGTTGACAAGGCATAAGGCACTGCATTGCACATGTTTTAAAACATTAACCCCTAGACTGCTGTCTCCAGCATCGTTTCTGTAACTGCCCCAAGGAAAAAAATTTTAATTTCTTGCCGGTAGTCATTAGTCCGAAATTAATCAAAACAGGAGAGATGTAGTTGTTTGGTAAAGCTTTAGAAGCTATTATTTATGATGTGCAGTGTGAAAAATTTCGTTAAACATCCTTAAATGTAACTTTCGGAGAAAAAAGTGAAAATCCAAGATAGCGGAGACTGATTCTCCTTAACACACACGGAACTACTCTTTTTCCGTCGTTGCCAACTTTACTGGGCGTGTGACAGCCAGCGCGCCCGTTGAAACAAACGCAGTTAAGAGTCAGTGGCATTTTACAAAGGTTGGTTTTAAAAGTGCTCGCTTTACGGTGAGCAACCTTTACCTGCGCGCGAGTCGTTTAGAGGCCAAGGCGTATCCTCCAGCGCAGAGGACGCAGCTTCTGGAACTGGAGGAACAGCTGCTATCCCCGACAAGCGATTGCCTCGAGCCGCCAACATGCAGAGCGGTCGTCCTTCCCCTTCCGCCTGGGACCTCTTTGTCTAGGCTGGTGTTGCCGACGGAACACTGTAGTCTATTCGCGGTTTCTTCACACTTTTCGATCTTATATCCATTAAATTAGATGATGGAAAAATAACGCACATACAAAAACAGCTTCTGCTGTGCAACATTGATGAACTTTATCCGAGGTTCAAAGATGAATATCCGAACGTCCAGGTAGGCTTAACAAAGTTTTTTACTCTAAGACCCAAACAATGCATTCTCGCAGGCGACTCTGGAACACACATGGCATGTGTTTGTACTTACCATCAAAACGTAAAGCTGACGTTGAATGGAGGAGACATTGCCAATCTTACAGTTGGAACTGCCATGCAACTTTCAACTTATAAGGATTGCCTTCGCAAGATGATGTGTCCCAATCAAACACGGACGTGTCATTTAATGACTACAAAGACAACGCCAAATGAACGCTGTGGTTCTTGTCCAGGCTTAAGTGCAATTCGAAAGCATTTAAAAATCATATTTGATAACAATCCAGTGACAGACGTGCAGTTTGAAAAATGGGTTGGTGCAGACCGCTTCACGATATCTACTCAAATATTGTCTTCTGATAATTTTGTAGATGACTTATGCGACGCTTTGGACTTTTTGAAACCTCATACTTACATTGCAGAGGAAGAGGCGCTTTATTTTAAAACTCTTAAGGGGACTATCGATGAAGGTCAAATTCTCGTGCAATGTGATTTTGCAGAAAATTATAGTATTGTTGTCCAAGATGCTGCTCAATCTTTTCATTGGAATAACGAACAGGCAACACTTCTAACGTCAGTTTTTTTATTATAGAGATGGCAGTGAAGTAAACCACGGCAGCATTGTTATGATTTCGGATGACTTAAAACATGGTACAGCCACCTTCTACGCTTTCCAAAATGTACTACACAAGCATCTTTTAGAAAAAGCAATTGTTATATCTAAAATTATATATATAACCAACGGGGCTTCACAACATTTTAAAAATAGATTCAACTTTGCGAATCTATTTTATTACGGAGAATAGTTTAATGCAGATGCAGAGATACATTTTAATGCAACGTCTCACGGAAAGGGGCCATGCGATGGTCTGGGGGGCGGGGACATTAAACGTTTAGCTACGCGTGCAAGTCTACAGTTACCTTCAAGTGGAGCAATTGTAAAACCAATGCGATTATACGAATGGGAAAAATCATCTTTAAAACAAACAGCCATTTACTACTGCTCCAAAGACGATATTCAACGTCAGATAATGTTTTTGCAACCCCGGTTTGCATCTCCAATCACCATTCCAGGAACTAAAAAGTTGCACGCCTTCATTCCAACAACCGGAGGCCATCTTGTAAAAAGGACCAGTTCTAGCATAGATTCACATTGTAAAGTTGTAAAAATTACACAATAAAATAGTTCTTCCGTTGTTACAATGTTGTTTCATTATGTTATAATTATGATATCACAGCAGTTATACTAAGTATGTTTTTCGCGCAAATCAGCTGACCTAACCAAGCGCCAGATATCACGCCCATTGCGACGCGTATGTACATTAATCCATCTAACTCCTAAACTAATGTTAATCCCATTTTGAATTTTCTAGCGTATTTTTAATATACTTTAAGCTATATTTTGAAATAATTTTTTTTTTTAAATTGGTCGAAGTGATTAAAATTCTGGTTTGAAATGTTTACTCCCGGTTTTGTACATAACATTTAAAAAAAAAAAATTTATAGTTCAAAAGAACAGTACATCTTCGACATAAGTAGCTATGTTTAATATTATATTGTAAATTTGTTAAATTCAAAAAGCACTTTCAAAAAATTCTAATTTCAATTACGACAATTTTTAGAAGCCTATNTATTGTAAATTTGTTAAATTCAAAAAGCACTTTCAAAAAATTCTAATTTCAATTACGACAATTTTTAGAAGCCTATAACTTGTTAAATAAACATCATACAAAAAAAAAATGTGCGTGCACATTCATACCTACCAGAAGTACTATAAGGCCGAATTTTATCGAATTTCGGAACCTCACTTTTTNAAATGTGCGTGCACATTCATACCTACCAGAAGTACTATAAGGCCGAATTTTATCGAATTTCGGAACCTCACTTTTTTTTCGCTGTTCACTTCACGTGAAATGCTCCTCATACTAACAGGTATTGGTTAAGTTGTAAATAACTGCCTTGTTTGTATTAGAGTGTGGTAATGAACACATAAAAGGCAGAAGAAGAACTTCGTAAAAATAACTAACACAACTTTGGATTGTTACCTTTCGAAAAAAAACCTCAATAATATATGGGTAGCATTTTTGTTGTACTTTATTTCTTATCGACTTATATACCATACTTTTTCTTCCCAAAATATTTTTACTACATATTATCACACTTAATCAGTGGAGTTAGCCTGACTAAAATGATAGCCTATTTCGCGTGCGAACTGCGTGGGAGTGTGTTCAAACATACGTTTTTAATAGAAACTACCGTGCGCATTCACAATCATTTTTACACAAAAAGTAATCACACTTAAAATAGTCCTGGATACAACTTTCAGTGAATCTCGCAGATTGCAAGTTTTATTTTTGACGCCCTTAAAAATAAATAAAACGTTTCGAAATTGCAATATCTTAAGATTACTATTTTATGTGAATATCTGCGAACATATAAACGACCTCTTAGTGGACTTGACTACAATATTACACCAATCAAGTTATCATTTAAAGACCTGTAGTAAAAGCTCAAAGGTGAAACTTTTGCACTACAGCTTATTACTTTGCATGTAGTGGAGGTGGGAAACTTCATACATTTGCCAATGTCACCCTTATCGCCTCAAACGCGTAAAATAGCTATTGGGGTCTACCATGCTCGAAATATTATCATTTTAATTTGGTCAGTGCAGGTTATGTTGAATGTTAACAAACTTTTATGGTTTGAAATAAGCTGAGAAATGTTGGGCTTTTAAAACACCCAAGATTATAAATCATATGCGATAAGAATACAGAATATTCTATATTCAGATTTTCACCACGAAATCGCTAGTCGTATTGTCGAGGAAATATTTTGTATTGTAATCTTGAATTTCGGTCTTCAGTTACGTATTTGGGCAGGACTGCTTTATTGGCTACTTGCTTGTTGAAACAGAGCTTTCGATCAGCTGCTGCGAAATTACTTTGCAGAGTTCAGCTACTTGGTGCAGTGCAGTCGTGAATGCATTCGTTTCCAACTACGTCCAAATTTGTCCTATCGAGTGAGTGCCGTGTTGCAACAATTACGTGACGTTTTGTGGCTGCTTCAATTAATTCTCAGCTCCAAGCTACATGCCACTCGATCTATTCAAAAACACTAAATAAATTGTTTTATATTTTACGTACAACATTTACGCCGTTTTTTGAGGACTCGAAACAATTTTTGCGACGTCCGGTTCAGCCATTCGCATTTAATAACATCCTTATAACGATTCCCTACCACAACTGTTTAGAACGCAAAAAAAAAAAAAAAAAAAAAAAAAAANTGGGTTTCACATGCGTTCTCTGCCCCGCCCACTCATTGTAAAGTTGACCGAGTATAAGGAATCCGATCAACTCGATCACGTTTCTGGACGTTGGTTGGCTACGGTGTATACATATTAAGGAAATGCAGAGGTGTTGAGCAGAAGATAACTTTCGTTTTAAATTTGCTCTTTATAATGTTCCGGTTGTAAACATTTCACGTGATGTTACATCAAGTAAATTGCAAATTTGTATATCCCATTTATTTTGCATAGTCACATGCCAGAATCACAATTTTAGTATTTCTGGAACCAATAGAGAGCCGACACTAACTCACTTGCTAACATTAGTTGATTCGCACTGGAAAAAATAATATAATCTATCTTAATGTATGTACGTAATCTCGCATAATGAAAGTCTTTGCGAAAATTAAAATTTTTAAGTGTCAAGTGTTTTGCATATATTTGTTGTGCGACTTTGCCAAAAGGCTTTATTTCTTAACAGTTTTTGCTAAGAGTACCTTAAATTGAATGAAGACAAAATTTTTAGCTTTTTGCGTTTAACTTTGGTTTTTTTTTTTTTTTTTTTTACCGTGATTTCATTGCTTATGGTTTAATGAGAGTTTTCAGTGTCTGCAACTGCAGTGACGCTATTGAGAGAGCTGTGAAAGCCTTTATACTATCGAAGTAACCATTACCATAAACATATCTATACTTATAAACATTACCACAACAATAATCGTCGGCTATAATTTCCATAATAAAATCAGACGTTTTCCTGTGTCGGAGATTCTACTGGCTGGCGGATTTTCTCAAGGTGCACCCTCCTTCCAAGCTTGCAATATCCACCGCTTCTACATTGCTTTTATAGTTTTTTTGCTGTTAATTGAACTTTTTGAAAGCTGTGATCCACGACCCAGCCAATTATAGCTCGCGATCCCTCTTTATGCTTATTCTCGGTGCTATGACATAGGAGTGTTGACGAAAGCATGGCAACTCGTCACGTACGCCGGCAGGGCGTAACTATAATCTATTCACAATATCTGCACCCTTTTTGAATCAAGCAATTAAAGAATCACAACATATACGACGTGTTCGGTTGTTTCCTAAACACGTTATGTATAACTCCTAAACACGTAATGTATAACAAACGTTTTTTACTTCTGGTAACATAAAATTATTTTCTTTTTCGTTAAATTTGTACTTTATTTATATTTTACCTACAAATTAATCTTTTTCATTTATAATTAAATTTAATCAAAACAGTGATAAAATAGGTATGTTGGTAATGCCCGGAAGAAATAGTTCTCATGCAAAATATTATTAAACTGAGTGCGCACGAATGCTGTGCGTTGTACCTGTGGTGTAACTTTATAGACTTGGTTATCTTTTGTTTGCTTGAGGCGGAGGAATAGCCTGAAAGTAGAACTTAAGCAGGGCTTCTAAAAACTTGGAAGTAACCATGAATGGACGATGTCATAAGTGACGTATAAACAGAGATCCAGCAACTAGGGCTTGGCAGGTCACTGTGTTCATCCCTGTATGATATCGTGACTCCCTCTGCTATAAGGTATAAATACTGGTGACCCGGGGATCAGACCGACAGAGGATCATTATGTAGAAGAATAGATAGGCAACTTAATCGACACCACGGCATAGCCGCTTCCCAGGTCGCCATGTTGGGGAATACTCGCCAAACAGCTGTACCCATCTCCGAATGGAGTATAACAGATAGGCAGAGCGAGACTAGAGGTAACTCTGTTGGTGTGACTTTCTGTATTATGAAGTATGTACGCACGTTTTTCATAATTTTTTAGCCTTCCGCCATATGTCAAATGACGCTATTCATGCGTTTCTCAAGTGGAAACGTGAAATTGTTAGAAACCAAAATGTTTTACTTATATGCCAATTCCTACTACAAGGCCTATAAATCCAAAAAATACAGACATGATTTGTCACAA
Source organism: Clitarchus hookeri (assembly GCA_002778355.1). NCBI lineage: Eukaryota > Metazoa > Arthropoda > Insecta > Phasmatodea > Phasmatidae > Clitarchus > Clitarchus hookeri. Next base: position 10,203 of record NQII01005758.1, read on the forward strand.
TTTTTAACACTACGTTCACGATATTTCAAGAATTAGGAAAAAAAAAAGTTAATTCGCTGCAAACTTATTTTATGCATGCAAGTGTGTGCGATAGCATATATGCTTGATTTAAAAAGTGGTCTCTTTACTATGAACAGCTTTTTGCAGTAGGTCTTATTTATTTGATGTACTATCCTTAAATGTGTTACTATTGAATTTTCGTTGTGATCTTTCACTGGTTTGTTACCTTTTGCGCATATTTATTTTATCTTGATCTTCATTATTTAAAAGTTTTATTACCTGATATTTTTACCCATTTCATTACTGTGTTGTTTATTTGCTCATTTCTAAGAAATAATTTTATTTGTATTATTTTTAACATTTAGTGTGAGAGCTTATAATCTTTATGTCAATGCGCCTTACTAGGATCCACTCACTCACACTGCTGCACATAAGCTTCACCTCATCTCATCTTATCGTTTGGTAATGTTCTTTTAGGCTTAAGCTCTTCAACTTGGTTGGTGTTATCTGCGTAACGAGTTCTGTTAACTTTCTAGTTCACGTTTTCGATTCTTTGGCACAAACTGCAGAATTCTTTCGCATAACTCTTCTTCCAAAAGTGTTAGAAAGTAATGCAATTTACAGCGGTCTAATGTTTCCTCCCAATTTAATGTGGCCGTAATTTTTTAATTATTTTATTTATTTGGTTCATTAAAGCCCCCGATATTCTGCCTGAATACCGAAACAGTGGAGTGTGTTACAAATTAAACTAACGTATGCACATTGTTCCCTGTGCTTCGTACCCATAATAATCGTCAAGTGAATTCCACCATGAAGTTTGCGTGGTTAGGAAGGTTTTATGACTGTATACACAACTCAATTTTACACTTCCGAAAATATATTATGTTTTATTTTGGTTTCATGGGTTTGGTGATCGGGAGCCTATCCCACTGGCATGGAACCCTATTTACCAGAGATATGTGCCCGAAAAATTCTNACCTATTTACCAGAGATATGTGCTCGAAAAATTCTTTTAATGTTACGTGGCGGATGTTGCTAACGTCCTGCGAGTATCATCAGTGGTACTCCCGTTTGCATCACCATTGTTTTCCCTTCGCTCGCTCTCTCTTCGTGGACATAATTTCATTTCATTCCTTCTACGGTTGACGGTCACACTTCAGAGTCCGTCATGTAACGAAGTCTGGTGTGTGTGTGTGTGTGTGTGTGTGATCTCTCCCACGATTCCCTAAACGTAATCTCTCTGTAAGCGACTGGCTTTTTTTTTTATATTGTGGGAGTCGTCGGATACTACTATGTGATCATGTTGAACAGGAGAATACAAAAAGCAGATCCAGCTGAGGACAAAAACATATAAGTGGACTATGTAGGAGTAACGTTTGAAATGTTCGCGCTCCATGCCAAAATTCTTGAACGGCCACCGACCCCTCCAAGGAACCAGCCCACGCGGTAACTAATCCACTGATCAGTTCGAGGAATCCCCGTTGCGAGAGGAGGAATATTGAGACATTACAAGTCGCCGTGGCTTACAGGCCCGGCCATATAAATAGGTACACGCTAACACACTGTCGGATCACCACGGAACATGGGTTGGAGGGGGGAGGAAGCTTGGCCGGGTCGTACCGGGCCAGAGTCTGGCGTGTTCTTCGCCACGCTGATAGATCGTCCATCCCACCTCGTTCGCCACGGAGAGCTCCAAATTATGCGCGTGCGCCGGCACAAATCAANACGCTGATAGATCGTCCATCCCACCTCGTTCGCCACGGAGAGCTCCAAATTATGCGCGTGCGCCGGCACAAATCACCCCAATACAACCTACGAAAGGAAAGGCCGAAGGAGCGAAGCAGAGAGGGATGGGATAGGGGGAAAAAAAAAAGACAAGGTATTCACCGCAACCACGCAGCTGATTCTTGAGCAATCACCCGGGGCCCGAAGCTGACGTGNAAAAAAAAAGACAAGGTATTCACCGCAACCACGCAGCTGATTCTTGAGCAATCACCCGGGGCCCGAAGCTGACGTGGCTCTGCAGCCGCCGACGGTAGAAAACTGGATCCGTCGAAGTAAATAAAAAAATTAAGCCATTGGGGAAAGCGGTGGAGGGGAGAAAGACAGAGAGAGAGATAGAACTCGTTCGAGGCGTTTGTGGTCCGTCCCGGGCCCCATGTTCAGGACGAAGCTTGCTGCGTTTGNGAGAGAGATAGAACTCGTTCGAGGCGTTTGTGGTCCGTCCCGGGCCCCATGTTCAGGACGAAGCTTGCTGCGTTTTCTCCCTGCGGCCGGTGGAGCAATTAGCGAGGCGCGAGTAATTTTGCAAGGAGGGAAAAAAATGCCTACCTTGGAGAGACGAAAAGGTTTGCGTTGTTTTGTCACGGCCCGCTGTGTGGCAACTGTTTTTCCACTTCATCGACAACATTCGATAAGTCGTATCGACAACTTACTATAGTCCATTCGCGGTTACTTCTAACTTTTCTGAAGCCCTGCAAAAGTTCTACTTCCAGGATATCCGTCCTCGTCATGCAAACAACGCTTAACTCGAGTCTAGAAAACTAACTCTTAACGATAAAGCACCGCATTCGTGCACANGAGAGAGATAGAACTCGTTCGAGGCGTTTGTGGTCCGTCCCGGGCCCCATGTTCAGGACGAAGCTTGCTGCGTTTGCTCCCTGCGGCCGGTGGAGCAATTAGCGAGGCGCGAGTAATTTTGCAAGGAGGGAAAAAAATGCCTACCTTGGAGAGACGAAAAGGTTGCGTTGTTTTGTCACGGCCCGCTGTGTGGCAACTGTTTTTCCACTTCATCGACAACATTCGATAAGTCGTATCGACAACTTACTATAGTCCATTCGCGGTTACTTCTAACTTTTCTGAAGCCCTGCAAAAGTTCTACTTCCAGGATATCCCTNTTTTGTCACGGCCCGCTGTGTGGCAACTGTTTTTCCACTTCATCGACAACATTCGATAAGTCGTATCGACAACTTACTATAGTCCATTCGCGGTTACTTCTAACTTTTCTGAAGCCCTGCAAAAGTTCTACTTCCAGGATATCCGTCCTCGTCATGCAAACAACGCTTAACTCGAGTCTAGAAAACTAACTCTTAACGATAAAGCACCGCATTCGTGCACACTCAGTGTAATACAATTTTGCATAAGGACTATTATTACGAGGTATTAACCAACACACCTACTTCCTTCCTGTTCTAATTCACATTAGTTATGAATGAAATATTTTAATTTATAGATAAAACAAATGTAGAATATAAATTGAACTAAAAGTAATGTATTTTTATATTAGCAGAAGTACCCGAACATGTCATTCATGGGGTGATTTTACAAATGTTTCATTCCAAAAGTGTGAAGAAACCGCGAATGGACTACAGCAGACGACGTACCATGAAATAAAAAAAAAACTCTTGCACACTACATTTTCGAAAATTGTGCCTCATTCAATAAGTACGTGGACTAACTAGCGGCCCGAGTGTAGGCAGCCACGCACCACTGTGACGTTCAACAAGTTAGTAGACTGGCGCCGCTAGTCTATGTGTCCGCCAACTTATTAATTCTACTGCGTTAATACGTAAATGTATAATTATACTTTATTTAATTGCACACTTTCTTTCTTCACATGCGAAAAATTTCTTGGGAGTTAAAATGTTAACCTTGTCGAACATGACTTACTGACTGGTACACATAAAATAAAAAAAAGACTGCACAACAACGGTATCTGTTTACATCTTAAATCAAGCTTTGGGTTGAATGTCTGAAACAAATTATATGTAAACTGCAGAAATTCACTTCATTATGATTTTAAATTCGAATGTGTTTCAGGGGTTCTTTAGTGGTGCAAATATATTCAGCCTATATTTTATTTNCCAACTTATTAATTCTACTGCGTTAATACGTAAATGTATAATTATACTTTATTTAATTGCACACTTTCTTTCTTCGCATGCGAAAAATTTCTTGGGAGTTAAAATGTTAACCTTGTCGAACATGACTTACTGACTGGTACACATAAAATAAAAAAAAAGACTGCACAACAACGGTATCTGTTTACATCTTAAATCAAGCTTTGGGTTGAATGTCTGAAACAAATTATATGTAAACTGCAGAAATTCATTTCATTATGATTTTAAATTCGAATGTGTTTCAGGGGTTCTTTAGTGGTGCAAATATATTCAGCCTATATTTTATTTAAAAGTTTATATATTTCTTAAAAGTGAAAACATTTNTAAAAGTTTATATATTTCTTAAAAGTGAAAACATTTCGAGATAATCGTACAAACCGGTTCACAACCCTATGTCCAGTCGTATGTCGTGAAGAACATACGAATAGTCGTATGTGTAAGACTATAGTCGTACGTATGCCAGAACTGGCCTTTACACTTCCATGCACGACACCACGGTGGTGTAGTGGCTAGATTACTCACATCCCACCTAGGAATGTAAGAGTCGTGCCAGACGATGCCGCTGGTCGGTGGGTTTTCTCGGGGATCTCCCGTTTTCCCCGCCCTTTGATTCCGGCGCTGCTCCGTACTCGCCTCGCTTCACTCTCATCGGCTCTCAAGACCTCGACGTTAAGAGCCGCCCAAATGTCTTCGCTCACTATAATTCCATGCGTCCGGCGATCGAATAGCCAGGTTACGTGGTGGAAGAGGGTGTAAGGGTGGGGGGAGGTGAGCCTTCGCCATAAGGCTATGCTCAACTGGCCGTGACTCCTGTCCCTGTTTCTTTCCCTTTTTTTNTTTTTTTTTGCTCACGTTCCACAGTTCCTTGTGTCAACCTCACGCCTCGTCTCGTCACGCACCTATGGCCACAGACGGCAGGCACGGTCCGTCGGCACACCAGGCCTTCAAGGAAGGCGCCACACACCCCGGGGCCGCGTCGACCAAGCGGAGCAGGTTTCCCGTGTAAACACGCTCGAGGCGAACTACAGTTCTGCTGGCTGACAGAAGAGCTTCGATTACCGAAATCCAATTTCGTTTATTTCGCAGTGCGGCGAGTCTCGGTGGCCGTGACGGCTGAGGCGTCACGTGGTGACGAGGCAGCCGACCATCTACAGAATGATTCACAATATCGGCAAATAGTCCTGTTGAAGTAGGTTTCGCGGTCTCCAGTTGCAACAGCTGTCAGCAGAGGATCGGAGGATACATCCATCATCTTTGATGACGTTATGTGTGTGGTATCCATCTTAAGCGGCCTTATTTTATACATTTGACCTTCATCCCGGCGTAACCTTAACCTTAGATGACCTTGAACTTAAAAATTAAAAATTAATAGCAAAGTAAACTTTTTTTTTAACGCGGAATTTAGTAAGAAAAAAAGGAATGTTCGCAAAGTTTCTGAAATGTTTTTAAATAGTTACTCTTCGAAAACTTACATGTAGGAGGTTGAGGGTTCAATCCTTTCAAAAGACTGCAGAGCACACTCGCTTCCAGTACAGTGACCAGCAAGTGACTGGGCCCCCACCAATGTTTTTCATTGGTTGTTTAGTTGGCAAGGCTCCACCCCAACCACTGTATTTTATTAGCTGTTTAGCCGACACCCCATCCAAAAAAAAACCCTCCTGAAAGTCATTGGCTTATTTATTATCACACCCGATCTCTAACCACCTCACCAATCCCACCTCTTTCCCAGTAAAAGCTCGACCCTCACCACTACCACTAGAATGCGCCAGTGATTTAATGTTCACATCACATTGCTAGCTCGTAATTGGCTTTGGGACATGTGACATATCGACCTTTGCAGATAATTAAGATGACCATAGTAGCGCCATGTCACTGTTCTTCGTCTGATGCGAGGGCCACATATGGTTATCTCTTCCTTAACCATTTTTAGCATTCAATTTGTATAGTAATTTTATGCTTGACTCTTCCATCACAGTTTATGTGAAGTTATCGGTCGTGCTCGTAATTATACGTGTTTTCCCTATCAAAGTAATAATTCCGCTCTTAAATTTCAAGTACGTGTTCGGAATAGCGAGCTACTGAATTGTAGTGATCAAGATTAAGTGTTCGTTTAATTGCGTGCCTGCGACTAGCATCCCGACTTTGCCTTACGTGTTGCCACCGCCGACTCCAGCTGGGCTGCTTACGTGGTCGACGGTGTCGTTCGCAAACCATTAGGTTCAGGTTCTTGAAACTTGGAGTGTACGTTGCCAGCGCCAGCCCAATCAACCATATGTTGTAAACTATAATCATAGTGGGACACAATTTTTGAATTATTGATTAGAGCGACCAAACTCAGGCACGTACGTGAAGTACTAAATGGCAAAGAATATGTTTCGTTAATACAACCAATGAGCTGCAGACGCTGTGGTTAGTGGTCGGAGATATGAACCAATGGTAGCGTAGAGCAGTAGCATGGCTTAAGAATCAGTTACCACCTGGGAAAACCATTTAGCACCGATACCCTCAGTGTACAGTACTGACCAAATATAACCTTTCTGTGCAACATGCAGCCAATTGTCTGCACTGGGAATGAAAATAAATACTAAAATAAATATGGTGTCAGTGCTGCTACCGGTTCGGTAGCNAGCCAATTGTCTGCACTGGGAATGAAAATAAATACTAAAATAAATATGGTGTCAGTGCTGCTAGCGGTTCGGTAGCTCCAAGACAAAATTTACTTCTGGATAATCTCTGTGTCGTTGTTTATGTTCACAGAGTTCTGTTATGTGATATGATTTATTTGTTAGTGGTATTACAATCAAGAAATTTTATCGTCAGTTATCCTTCAGTATTGTTATGGTTACCCTCTGACTTAGATTTTCAAAATAATGGGTTTAGGCAAATATTTTTACACGCGTTTTACTTCGAACGTCAACCGTATTACGTTATTGGCGTGCTGGTCAGTTCTAATCATTTATAGGCGTGGTGATTTTATGTGAAGTGCTGGGTGTGTAATACACAACCGTATTTTCGTAGCAGTGGCGTGCGGTGAATTGTTGCAAAGTAAGCGGGCGCTAGCTGCGTGCTGCGCCCTGTTGCTTGCTAGTTTACAATTCCGCCAATAAAACGTACTTGGGCGTGTGAGGTCACAGGACGTCCCTGTTTGCTCGCCTGTGAGTGGTCGGAACGCACGCAGTTTCCCTATAGGCTGCACGGTGGATAAAGGCTCCTGTCGCGTGCACCGAAGATGCACAGTAGTGAACAAGCACCAGCTTACCTTGCAACAGTTCCACCACACACCGCTGTTTGGGAGATGTCCGACGTTCCCCACAAGGAATCACTTCCTGCATAAAATCCAGTTTTTAAGAATGGGACGTTAGCGACATGCGCATAGTGGACTCACGATATATGGCCAATAAGTTACAGAATTCATGAAACTGAGATTTGTTGTGTGGAAATGTTTTTCCGAAAATCATTAGCCCTTTATTTTCATGTTTCCTACTGACGAANGAAACTGAGATTTGTTGTGTGGAAATGTTTTTCCGAAAATCATTAGCCCTTTATTTTCATGTTTCCTACTGACGAATGTTATCCTTGGCGAATGTAAAAACTTACCGAAAGCTTAAATTGTTTCACTATGTACCTGCAGAAGCCTAAAAACTATGTAAATTCATGATTTCAAGTTTATTTCTGTCAAAATTTGTGACAGCGGTCACTATAGCTTAAAATTTTGGGGAGATTCCGGATTCCTGTTAAACCGCGAGTGGGTTTGCCGATTCAGGTCACAAGATTAATTTTAGTTAAGCAAACGAGCCACCCTCTGGTTAAATGAACGGAATGGAAGTGATAGCATGAATTAAGGAGCAATGAATGAAAATATACATAAATTGTCTACTTTTCTGCAGAAGATGAATATTATATTTTATCGAAGAGCTGGTGCTGCAAATAATAGTGTTTATAAGCTTTACTTGATTTGAACTGGCTTTGCCAGATTTTAAATATGCCAAATATATGTCATTATAAAGATGTTATGTTATATTCGGAAAATATTTCTATACTGCACGTAGTGTTAGTCCGTTTAGTCACGGGTGTTATCACATCAGATAAATGGTCAGGAAGCCATTTTGAGGTTGCTGAAAAGTTTGAGACTATTAAAAGAATGCCTTCCATGCGTAACACGTGCAGATAAATTTACGTTAAGTTTTTACGATGAAAAGTTTACTTAATAACATAGACTTTAAAATACCATTGCCTGCAACATATCACAAGCATTGGCATTAGATTATATTTTTTAAAGCCCTGCGTCACCCACAATATTAGAATTTTTTTTGAAGCAACATTTAAAATAATGTTAATATGGAAGTTTAGCCATTTGTGTTACTGTGCAGTACAGACTTGATATACGATATGCCAGCGTAAAATGTTTTTACAAAGAACATAGCATAAACTTTAAAATATTAATAAGTTCCTTCCTTTTACGACTATAGGCTTTATGTGGCTTCTTTACAATTTTTTAATCTAACATTTGAAAAATCATTTAATGTATGACGTGTTTGGTTATTTCCTAAATATGCTATGAATCACAAGCGTTTCATACTTCTGCTAACATAAAAATACCCTATTTTTGGTTAACTTGAATTAATACGTACATTTAATTTGTAAATTATATTTTATTTATAGTTAATAAGAATAAAAATACAGAGAAAATAGGTATGTTGGTAATACCTACTAAGAAATNAGAGAAAATAGGTATGTTGGTAATACCTACTAAGAAATAGTTCTTATGTGGCATAGTGTTAAAGTGAGTGCGCACGAAAGCGGTGCGTTGTCCCTTTGGTGTTATTTTCTAAGACTAGGTTAAGCTTCTTTTACATGAAGCGGAAGAATATCCTGAAATTAGAACTTCACCAAGGCCTTTGAAAAGCTGGAAGGTACCGCGAATGGACTATAATAAATAACACGCGGTAAAATTTAAGTACAGAAATATCAAACATCTGTCAAAAGTTAATTTTCCGTAGTCAAAAAAACTTCGATAATTACTCTGAAACTGAAATTATGGCACGAAAACGAAGAATTTCTTTATAGGACGTGAAGTCGAACCTTAACACTTTGAGGTCAGCAGGCATTTACAAGACAACCAAGACAAGTTAGAAGCGAGTTACTTATGTATATCCACCACTGCAGCAACACAGGTTCTATTGGTCCGTGCGTTCCCACTCACTACCGTTCTAGGGGTCAACCATGACAGTGGACACGCTTACTGTGCTCTGCAACGTTCGTTATTGGCTGGTCGTCAGCCACTAAGGCGCTCAGTTGGTTTTGTCCCAATCAAATGTCTTATTTGTGGAAGATGCTTTACATTCACTCCTGTCATTTTGCGGAGACGTAACAAAAATATTTTCGTAGTCAGGAAAGTTATTGTTACTGAGCNTTTACATTCACTCCTGTCATTTTGCGGAGACGTAACAAAAATATTTTCGTAGTCAGGAAAGTTATTGTTACTGAGCTGTAGAGTTCTTGTAAGATCCTGTCGAACACAGGCAGTACGATTACTGAATGAAAATGCTAGTTTTCTTTCCAATGACAGAGATATTTTCAAAACATGTTTGCTCGAGCTACACCCCGAGCGTAGTCCTTAAAGTGTTAAAGGTAATTGCGTAATACACGAACGTTCTCAAAGCAGCCAACCCCGCCACTAGATTGTCACACCAGAGAGTACAAAAGAAAAACTGGCCAAGGACGATGGAATAGAAAGCGCTCTCGATGACCAATCACTCCTCGTGTTGCGGTAAACGTTGTCGCGAAATTCTCCCACTTCCTGCAGCTTCCTAGATTTTATCACTTCTTTTTTGCTCGCACCTCGATCGGTGTCGGGGAATAATAGATCATAATCTGAGCGAAGACGCGGAATTGGTAATATAAATATATATTTTTTTTTTACAGGCGGCCAGAGAAACCGCAATATCATGAAAACTTCACGGTGGCTTGACAGGCAGCCGCATTGCTCCATTGTTTCGCTTATCTGCGGCCTTGACGCGACTTTCCAATACCTCTTTGAGGCTTCTGGCAAGGTGATCGCGGCATGGATTTCCTGCTGATTCATTATTTGGCTGTATCGATGGACTAGTTTTTTTCAGTCGTGCTAAGGTTAGATTTCTATCTGGCCGCTTGTAAGTCTTAACTGACGTATCCGCGTGCAAGGAAAATTCTTACGACATTTTTGATGTAGTCTATTCGCCGTTTTTTCACGCTTTTTGAATCGAACCTCTGAAAAATCACCCCATTCATTTGGTTCTTTTCTAAACATGCCATGCATCACAGGCGTTCTATACTTACGGTAACATGATAGTATCCTATTTTAGGTTAAAATGAACTTTTACTTGTACTTTATCTATAGATAATGATATTTGATTTATAGTTTATGAGAATAAAACTACAGAGAATATAGGTGTGTTTGTAATAGCTAGTAAGAAATAGTTCTTATGAGAAATATTATTGAAGTAGTGCGTACTAATGCGGTGAACTGGCCTTTTGTTAACATTTTCTAGACCCATTTAATTTTTGTTTGCATGAGGTGGAGGAATAAGTTGGAAGTATAACTTTAGCAGGGCTTCAGAAAAGTTGCAAATGAGTGAGTGAAGAAATTTGGGTGGCTCCTAACAGCGAGGTCTTGAAAGCCGATAAGGGTGTTTAAGTTGAGTGTGGAGCAGCGCCGAAATGAAGGGGTGGGGGAAACGAGAGATCCCCGAGAGAATCCGCTGANAGTGCGTACTAATGCGGTGAACTGGCCTTTTGTTAACATTTTCTAGACCCATTTAATTTTTGTTTGCATGAGGTGAAGGAATAAGTTGGAAGTATAACTTTAGCAGGGCTTCAGAAAAGTTGCAAATGAGTGAGTGAAGAAATTTGGGTGGCTCCTAACAGCGAGGTCTTGAGAGCCGATAAGAGTGTTTAAGTTGAGTGTGGAGCAGCGCCGAAATGAAGGGGTGGGGGAAACGAGAGATCCCCGAGAGAATCCGCTGANGTGTTTAAGTTGAGTGTGGAGCAGCGCCGAAATGAAGGGGTGGGGGAAACGAGAGATCCCCGAGAGAATCCGCTGACCAGCGGCACCGTCCGGCACGATTCCCACATTCAAAAATCCTGAGTGACCCGGCCGGGGATTGAACCCGGTTCGCCTTGGTGGGAGGCAAGCAGGCTAACCGCTCAGCCACCGCGGCCCATAGAAAAGTTGGAAGTAACCGCGAATTGAGGATACTGTAACTATTGTGGGCAACATTAAGTTTTAAAATATCCGCTGTTGAATTTTTTATAAAGTAAGACAGATTATTGCAAACTTAATCCTCATACTCTTGCCGTAAATAAAGGTAAGTCTCTGGCTTCTGCATGTGAATAATTTGTTTATAGGCTGATGCCTGTCTACCATATCAGTGGGCAATACGGAATTTAAAAGTAACGAATTAACAGTCAAATAAGAACACACAGTTTTCAATAACTGTCGAAATACCAACTATTGCTTTAATATTTGACTGTGCAGTAAAACGGTAGTAAGTAAGTTACAACTCTTCAGTTATAAATATGATGTTCAAATATAACTTTCTGGCATATAGGAACGTCTAATAACTCTTTCACTCTTCCTTCCCCAAGATAACTGCATTCAACAAAACAAGTAATAAATATTCTCTCAAACAATTCGCCAGATTTTAAAATTTTCNTTCCCCAAGATAACTGCATTCAACAAAACAAGTAATAAATATTCTCTCAAACAATTCGCCAGATTTTAAAATTTTTCTTTTCAGCTTCTATTAGCTCACTGCGAAAAATTAGAATGTAATAACTTCAACTCCAGTAACAAAAACTGAGATACACTTAAATAATTGAGAGAAAACTTAGAACATTCCAGGCTGGGCATGTTAGCAACTTTTATACAATACTGATATACAAATAACGATCCCAAACCGCCGCAACCGTCACTGAGAGAAATATTATGCAGAACTTGAACCAAAAAATACTTATATAAAACAAATAGCACATCAGTTTGTGATAAACGTGCCTCGTATTCAGTGTGCGAATTTACACCGTTTATATTAAATATTATTTTAACAACGGGAAAACTTTCTGGGATAGTTTCATAGTATTTGTACTGGACACATCTCTGTATCTTTATAAGATAAATGCTGACTGTGATTTATATAATTGACCTTAATGTTTAATATATTTAATTTACCCAAAACATCTGTTAACGATCTGCTTATTTAGCATTCACATAAACAATTTCCAATTTTTTTCCATTGGTGTCTGTAGACAGACGTGAACGGTGCTTGTTTCTCACAACGCTACAATAATGCTGAAAAACGATTCCGTCCTAATGGAAAATTTACCGGAACAGATTATAAATCGGAAATAACCTTTACGTTCGAAAAGCACCTCAAAAATTTGTGTACCCAGACAATAGTTCTGACAGAGTCCAGATTAGTTAAAATACAATGCTAGCTGTGTCATGATAAAGCTATGACTACCTAGTTAATTTTAATTTAGACAATTAGTCAACATAAATTGAAAAATATTGCAGTTCTACCTGTGTTTATATGGTATGTGAAGAAATTAAAATGTCTCGGATATTCGACTGATGTTCGTGTGTGTGCAACGTAGTACTATCCAGGACTCTGTTTCTTGTAAAACAATAAACCGGTTCCTATGATATAAATATGTCCTAGTTGTCGCGGATGTTGTCATCTGTAGAACGAAGCTGCGTATGCAGGTTCGTAAAACACACACGCTTATCCTCAGCCGTTGGTGTTTTACTGAGCAAACTGACTTTAGTTATACATTTACATCGGTAAAGCAAATGTGCCTGCGAGGGATATTCAAGTAACATATTTAGGGAAAACCGTCCTAGTTTTATAACTACGAAATTGAACTTCAGGATCCCATGTTATTTGTTGTGCGAGATTACGAATTTCTACGGCAAATTAATATCCCTTCGACTTAATCTCGGTGTTGTCCTTGGCTGTTACGTAACCAAGCAATGCACAATCACTGTGAANTTCCCCAAGATAACTGCATTCAACAAAACAAGTAATAAATATTCTCTCAAACAATTCGCCAGATTTTAAAATTTTCCTTTTCAGCTTCTATTAGCTCACTGCTAAAAATTAGAATGTAATAACTTCAACTCCAGTAACAAAAACTGAGATACACTTAAATAATTGAGAGAAAACGTAAAACATTCCAGGCTGGGCATGTTAGCAACTTTTATACAATACTGATATACAAATAACGATCCCAAACCGCCGCTACCGTCACTGAGAGAAATATTATGCAGAACTTTAACCAAAAAATACTTATGTAAAACAAATAGCACATCAGTTTGTGACAAACGTGCCTCGTATTCAGTGTACGAATTTACTCAGTTTATATTAAATATTATTTTAACAACGGGAAAACTTTCTGGGATTGTTTCATAGTATTTGTACTGGACACATCTCTGTATCTTTATAAGATAAATGCTGACTGTGATTTATATAATTGACCTTAATGTTTAATATAATTAATTTACCCAAAACATCTGTTAACGATCATAAACAATTTCCAATTTTTTTCCATTAGTGTCTGTAGACAGACGTGAACGGTGCTTGTTTCTCACAACGCTACAATAATGCTGAAAAACGATTCGGTCCTAATGGAAAATTTACCGGAACAAATTATAAATCGGAAATAACCTTTACGTTCGTAAAACACCCCAAAACTTTTTGTACCCAGACAATAGTTCTGACAGAGTCAAGATTAGTTAAAATACAATGCTAGCTGTGTCATGATAAAGCTATGACTACCTAGTTAATTTTAATTTAGACAATTAGTCAACATAAATTGAAAAATATTGCAGTTCTACCTGTGTTTATATGGTATGGAAGAAATTGAAATGTCTCGGATATTCGACTGATGTTCGTGTGTGTGCAACGTAGTACTATCCAGGACTCTGTTTCTTGTAAAACAATAAACCGGTTCCTATGATATAAATATGTCCTAGTTGTCGCGGATGTTGTCATCTGTAGAACGAAGCTACGTATGCAGGTTCGTAAAACACACTCGCTTATCCTCAGCCGCTGGTGTTTTACTGAGCAAACTGACTTTAGTTATACATTTACATCGGTAAAGCAAATGTGTCTGCGAGGGATATTCAAGTAACATATTTAGGGAAAACCGTCCTAGTTTTATAACTACGAAATTGAACTTCAGGATCCCATGTTATTTGTTGTGCGAGATTACGAATTGCTACGGCCAATTAATATCCCTTCGACTTAATCTCGGTGTTGTCCTTGGCTGTTACGTAACCAAGCAATGCACAATCACTGTGAANAATTAATATCCCTTCGACTTAATCTCGGTGTTGTCCTTGGCTGTTACGTAACCAAGCAATGCACAATCACTGTGAAACCGTGAGCGTTAAATTATATCCGCTGATTCGCAAACATGTAAAATTACAGTAATATCTGTACGAGACCATAGGAAGTTTAATATTTTTAAAATATATATCAACTAACTGTGCCCGCGACTCCGCTCGCGTGGACTACAGAATTATTGTTTAGTTATTTTTTTAAAATAAAGTCTGTGCTTTTTATACTTTTTCCTGACAATTTCTACACTTGCTTTTCAGTTTCAATGAGTGCAAGGTGAAAAACGTCCTCATTGAATGTTGCTCAGGTGGTTATAGCAACAAACTTATAGGGAGAAATAACGGCATTTGTTAGTAGACAGATACTGATCATAAACACAGAACAGAAGACTAACGATGTCATTTTTTGGTGCTAGAATCGCTCTTTTACATAGCCACTGGTCGTTATAATATAAAGAAACATCATCTGGGTAAACGCTAGAAACCAGTTCCGTATCACTCTGCACCAAATTACTAAAATCCCCTGTTAGTGACAAACAGCCCTCGGCATCTGTTTCTAACCGCCCATCTCCAATTTTTAATAGTGTCTCAGCAAAANCCCTGTTAGTGACAAACAGCCCTCGGCATCTGTTTCTAACCGCCCATCTCCAATTTTTAATAGTGTCTCAGCAAAATGTCCTGTATGAACGTCGTTGTAGAGGTAAACTCTCATGTTTGTCGTCAAGCTGAATTTCTTGACATTTGCCCATTAGCTTGACGACTTGAGACAGGCTTTGATTTCATCTGCAGGTGTGCCCTTCTGAATCACCGGTAGAGTTTGACGGATGTCACTAGCCAGTAATACAACCATTCCTCCCATAATGTCTGTATTGTTTCTTATATTCTGAAGAGTTCGGTTTAGGGCCTCCATCGCTTTTTTGTGTGACATTGTGCTTTCGTCCCACACTAACAACTTACATTGACTCAGCATTGTACCCCGAGCGCTATTTTTACCAAACTTTTTTTCCTTTTGGAATGATATATTTTTTCGGGAAACAAGTACCCTATGTCACTTCCCGGCCTTCCAACTATCTCTACACAAAAAATCATGCCGTTCCGTTTTTCCGTTGCGACGTGAAAGAAGGACAAACAAACACACTTTTGCATTTATAACATAAGTTAGCAATTTTCCCAATGCATCGGCATTTATAAATACTTAACACTGTATTTGAGATGACAGTTATCATTTGCGANTGATATATTTTTTCGGGAAACAAGTACCCTATGTCACTTCCCGGCCTTCCAACTATCTCTACACAAAAAATCATGTCGTTCCGTTTTTCCGTTGCGACGTGAAAGAAGGACAAACAAACACACTTTCGCATTTATAACATTAGTTAGCAATTTTCCCAATGCATCGGCATTTATAAATACTTAACACTGTATTTGAGATGACAGTTATCATTTGCGANAGTTAGCAATTTTCCCAATGCATCGGCATTTATAAATACTTAACACTGTATTTGAGATGACAGTTATCATTTGCGAAACTTCTTAACTTGTGTTTCATGGCAGCGCCTATTGTCGTTGCTGCACGAATTCTTAATTATCGGCAGCGTTCTGATTTCTGGGACCCCATTAATGTTGAGTACAAAAACAAATAAGTTTCTTGAGATGAAATATTAACTGTTCTTGTTTGATTGTATTTGCTTTCCTAATTTCGCAGGTTTGCTTGTACCTGTAATATCCATCAACGTGACTTTCATTACCTTCATGATTGTCCCCAGAAGTTCAAACACTTCCTGTCCTGTGTCCGTTTTACGGAATATTGTAGGTTGTTTTATAATTATTTAAATTTCACTTGTCCTGTTAATTGCTGAAATCACTACAAATTAGGCTTTATGAATAAATTTGAAATCTANATTATTTAAATTTCACTTGTCCTGTTAATTGCTGAAATCACTACAAATTAGGCTTTATGAATAAATTTGAAATCTAAACACTGACAATAGCTTTAAATAATTATTTGATTGCAATTGAGCAAAATAATTTTTAGTGTAAACGAGTGGCAAAAGTTTTTAGCGGGAATTCTAATGTCTACTGATTTACAATTAATTTATTATTCCTAAGCACTGATCCATCAAAGAGTACAGCATTATACCTAATAAATAGCTCGTTATTAAATTTAGCCTTTCTGAAATCAAATTGTGAGGAAACTATATGCTATACCTGCACATATTTTCACNTAGCTCGTTATTAAATTTAGCCTTTCTGAAATCAAATTGTGAGGAAACTATATGCTATACCTGCACATATTTTCACGGACATACCGACAGACATGCCCCAGTAAAATGGCAACAATCTACGAGAAGTAATTGCAAGCCGTAACGCCGTATTTATAGCGTAGGCAATAAATACGTTTTCTTTTATTTATGTTTGTTTTATGTCCATAACGAAAATAACGTTAGTAACGAAAATAACGGCACGTTAGTAACATATCTACGTTCCTATGACCAGTGGTGCAAAAGTTTCGTCGGGGTAAGGGGTACTTCCATTACATTCCCACTTCATCCCATACGACGCAGAACCCTAACTGCCTGCGTCACCTATAGAACTATGTAAAAATAAATTTCTGACAGAATAGGTTTAGGTATGGTAATTGAGTAGACGTTGTACTAAACTAGCGAATTTTTTGTTCGTGTCCAAAATTCCGTTTCGAATTTCAAGAATACTTTTTTTAATTTCTGTCTTGCAAGCCGTGTAACAAAAGAAACAACAAAATATACTACTTTTTCCAAACATTTCCTTTTAAAAACTAAATAGTAGGGAATCGTTATATTTTCTAATTTTCGAGTAAATCCGCATTGTTTTTTTGTAACTTGTACTTGTAAAAGTAAGTAGAATAAAATGTATGTCCGTAATTGTAGGAGAAAATTAATAGTGTAACATCAGGCACTTATCGTCTCATCATGCATGTTGATTCTTAGATGCAGATATTATTGTTTCAAGAATGCCTGAGGGGAGTATCCAAGTTCGGGAAGGATGGAGGTCTCATTAAAAATAAAAGAACTAATTTCAATAACTATATTTATTCTAGTTGCTACAAACAGTCAAACATCAGTTATCTACAGATTTAGCGTCCTGTCAACTCTTATTAGTCTTATTAAGCGCTATATTTAATTACTTACTCCATTTAAATTAAATTATTTATCACAGGCTTTACTCATGCTAATGTCACTTAAACTGCTCCAATGATTTCCACACTTTTAGTTAAAACTGTCCATTTCCATCGTTCCAAATGTATTTTCACTCACGCATCCAGTCCACAGTCCCGCAGATCAGTCCCACCCTTCACTGCACACAAGCTCGCCGACGCACTNACTCACGCATCCAGTCCACAGTCCCGCAGATCAGTCCCACCCTTCACTGCACACAAGCTCGCCGACGCACTCTCGTAGATCGCTGCAGTCGTCCCTCGCCGCTCTGGAATCGCCCAGCAGTCGCTTAAGGTCGCAAAAGAAGCCAAACTCTCNAGATCGCTGCAGTCGTCCCTCGCCGCTCTGGAATCGCCCAGCAGTCGCTTAAGGTCGCAAAAGAAGCCAAACTCTCGGCTCTTAATCACTCCCTCCTCAGAGGCCCACATATGGTATTTATACTTGAGGTAGGTGCCGTCTAAAACGTTCTCGGCAATCCAAGATGTTCTGGGAAAGGTAAATGTGATGACGACATTCCTGCGTGATAAATGGAGAAATATGAGCTTCCCAGTGTTAGCGAGGTGCAAGATGCGATAAGTTTATCGGCGTGTAAGGCAACGTCCTTTATGATAAGGCCGCTCGATTCCTCTAAAGTTATAAACTTGACCTCCATCTCTCGGCGCCTTTCCACACAAAGGAAACACAAAACGGCGACATGCAACATTATGTTGACATATAAATTAATAGTCTATTCTCAATACTATGAATTTTTTTTTGCGTGCAAAGGAACCTAGGTTGTTGAGAATTCAAGCCCAGCTCCCTAGGTATGACTCAGAATTAAAACAATAAGTGGTCCAACTCTAATGATACAAAACCTATTTTAACCAGCAATTCTAGTCGGTTTTATTTTGAGGTAGGTCAAACCAAATGTAATTCGGGTTTCATTCGTAATCAGTTTTTTTTCGACAGAAAGGTACTATTTTATAAAACTGTAGCATTTACACATGGTCTATACTACATGCTCCAAATGAAATCGGCTCTCCAACCTTAATGTTTGCACAAGATAGCATTTCCCACTTTTGCTGTCTATTGCTACCAACAGCAACGCTGGTGGCATGGCCTCAAAAATCAGCTCATAACAGGGAAATGGGCAAGGTCGTCATAAACTCTGCCATATTTGCCTGAAAAAGTTGAATGGTTCCAGCTTCCATGAAACATTTGAAGATTCGACGGGTTATAAATTTTTTTTGATGTTTCGCGGGCTTAGCAATTAGAATCGTGCACGACAAAAATATCTGTTTCCTACGTCACGAAACCAAGGTCACGAAACTTTAAAATGACGAGAAATGGCTGGAAACGAAATAAGGTTATGAAGATACTTAATTTATATAGAAGCTCTTTTAGCATAAATGCTACTTCAAGTGATTAATTCACAGTATTATTAAGAACTATATTCTGCAGGAAATAATCTATGATCAATAAAACCTAAACTTAGTAAGGAAGTGAAAATAAATTGCAAACTTCGTTACCTTTCTTCCTGTCGTGGTCTGCATGGAAAAACAAGGGCATAGTCTTTCGGTTTGAAAAATAACTTTTTAATATATGTTCAGGCTAAATCCTCCCAGAAAAAAAATTGACTCTGTGACATATTTTCAAATACACTTAAGGTTATTTGAACCAATTTGTTGAATGGAAACATTTGATGGCCGTATTTAGTCTTCCAATTTTATTGTCGAATATATTTGAAGGGGAACATTTTACAGTGTGACTGGGGCTAAGGCATTTCTTGAGCCGGTTTTGGAAGGGAGTGCAGAAGACTAAAACAGGCCTACCTCAACTTTATTCAACAGATCGTCAATCTAAACCTAATTCTCCCGAATTTGAGCACGCGGTACTCGGTACAACATGGCTTATGAGAAGGATAAGTTGAAGCACAGAGTAGAAAAAAGCATAGATGTGAAATGGCACGGCGTTTCCTCTGATGTTGGCTACCCATCCTTTGATTGACTGCGGGAGACTCTGGANATTGGCTGCGGGAGACTCTGCAAATTGACCTCGTGTTTGGTTGGTGTGCCGTTTTTAGGCACTCGCTTATTTTTAACTATGTTCTTTTAACCTTGTATTTCCTCTCTGGGATTTGTTTTTCCTTGGCAATGCCCGCTGTGTTCTTTTCCAGCACCTAGCTTAATTTTTTAATTTTTTGTTACAGCAAGGTTAGATCATGTTTTTGTCAATGTTTCTGTAATTTTGTTAATTTATCTAGCAACACTCCAAGATTTCGTTACTTTTTCATTTTTGAATTTATAATTGACCAATTACTCTGATCTGGTTAAGCTATTGTGTCAACCGATTGAAATAACGTTATTTAAAAACGAATTGTGAGTTTCGTAATGAAATATCCGTTATTTGGTTTGTGGATTTCATATTTAAATTCTTTTCTGTCAATGTAATTTTATATAGTGCCTATGGCATTAATGTAAAATGCCGCATTACGAAACAAGATAGTATCACTGGTTTTGTAAAGTGACTTGATACCTGTGTTAGTGACTGGTATTTTCGGAACGCTTCCTATTTCCTTCTTCTTGCTTTCAACTCGTAATGGCGTGACTGAATTTTTAATTTGCTCCGGCTATTTTCCTACTAATGCTGTAATCTTTTGAGTTTTACTGCTTTTGGTAAGTGTTTCTTTTTCTGTTTGTTATTTGTCTCCTAATTGATGTATAATTATGTCCCTGCCTATTTACATTGCGCGTAAATTTTGTATTTACAGCGGTTGACCTGTTGGGTCGTATAATGCTGTGTTGAGGCCATTTATCTACCTTACAGACTTTCTTTGAAGTCGCTTTGCGTCTTCACGTTGTTTGACGCCGTTTTAAATATGAAGTAACACATATGCTGGCGTTGGCAAGGGAGATGTCCCGAAGATGGGCCACACCTCAGGAAAGTCCAGCCACCTCTCTTTTATTTTCGGCATTTGCATGAGATACAGCAATCGAGTAGCCATGTTATTTCGGACTCAATCTATTATAAATTAAGTGACCTTTAAAGTTTTTTATGACGCCACATATTTTGTAATAATGTCCATGTTAATCTAATTTTGTACACTATCATATCATTAAAAAAAAAAACAAAAGAACGTAACCTGTAAATGGTTTATTATGGCTCGACATATTTTGTTTTGAATTTAAATTTTATTATTGTGGTACCCTAACAAAATTAAAAATAATTTATTTCATAAAAAAACCATATATATATATATATTCCTGTTGCACATTTCAATTATTTAATATTATTTATCACTCTTTATAAAAATAATAATTTTGGTCATACGAATCTCAGTTCTTTTTAATTTATCAAACACCTTGCTCTTTTCATTGAAAACCACATTTCACTTTATTGCTGTACATAATAATAATTATTATTATTATGTATGTGTAAGGGTGCTGGAGCGGGAATTTTGGCTCGGCCCCTTTGCTTCCACTTTTACATTTGGGTCACACCTACACAACTATAGCCTAGGAGCTTTCGATTTGTGGCATGCTTGTGGTTATTTCCACTAAGTCTCCCCTATGCTACAAATGGAAGCATTTGTGTGGAGGTAGCCCAGCATACTACATTGGCTACTGCGTGCTGCCTAAAAAAATCCGCGGTTTACCTGCCCATTGGAGGGTCCGTCCCCATAAATAATGGCCTAACAGCTGGTGCTTGGGTGACCTAAAACAGTCATTGTGTTCTGCGCGCTGCAAAATATTATTTATTGGCTGGACTGCCGGTTGGTGAGTATTGTAAGGCACTCGCTGCTTTGAACGCGCGGGCGGAAGAGGAGGACAGAGAAGTGATATGATAGCGGGCGGCGAGTCACAAAGGAAAGTTTTATTGGCANACGCGCGGGCGGAAGAGGAGGACAGAGAAGTGATATGATAGCGGGCGGCGAGTCACAAAGGAAAGTTTTATTGGCAAGCGAGCGATAATCCTACCAGAGTTTCAAGTTTAAAGGCGTGCCACCCCAATTCTTCTGCATGCCGTCGTGATAAACGTTTAGCGACTCGCATGCTCCTGACCTTCGGCAGCCTAAATTCCAGCATTTATCGGAAAGAATTTTCTGGTTTCGATCGCCCTTGCCTCTTTCAGCGGTTGCGGTGAATGTTCCAGATCTTGGCGGCTCGTACTATAAAAGCGCTTCGGGCCTCCGAGACAGGAGTTGATGAGTGTCTGGAGTTTGGGGGATGGCGCGATCTTGCGCGATAGACTACGAGCGAGAATAGCAATGAGTGGCGAGATAAGTGACCAGCGGGAGTAACATCTGCGACTGCGATCACCGGTGCAGCGAAGAGTGTGACCGGCAGGCTGGA
Source organism: Clitarchus hookeri (assembly GCA_002778355.1). Lineage (NCBI taxonomy): Eukaryota > Metazoa > Arthropoda > Insecta > Phasmatodea > Phasmatidae > Clitarchus > Clitarchus hookeri. Next base: position 32,002 of record NQII01005758.1, read on the forward strand.
TTATTGGTGGACGCGTGAGTGAAAGACATTTGAAACGATGTCAACAGACAGACTGAACATGTGTTAATGGTGAGTGAGAGTTAATTGACTATAAATAAACAGACACAATGAGAAGGATTTAAATTAGAGTTGAGATAGACATTAAATACTGTGCGCATTGGGAAAAAGAGTAGTAGTGGAGTNTAAGTTCTTTTATTTTTATTAACACTTCCGTCCCTCACGAACTCGGATACGCTCCTCAGGCATCTTGTAAAAGTATGTTACCAGGCGCTGATTTGCTATCGGCGTTCCGATGTGTTGCTCGCCTGTGACGCCATTTTGTTGGCGTGTGCGAATGGAGTTAGCAAAATAAGCGGCGGGTTTGCCTCGGCATTGTTAAGGTAGAAGGAGAACTGTACCTGGCTGCACAGCATGCAGAACTCGTTAACTTTTCAGTTCCGCATTAGTTTATCGTTTCAAGTGTTGCAAAGAGGTACGTAATATATATATTTTTTTTGTTCGTGCTGCACCTATCCTGATTAAACAGTTGCTTTATTCATGCAACCAATGAAATACGCGCTGGGTGCCTAAGATACATTGGGAAAAGTCACTCACAAACCAGAGCTGTAGAAACGTCCTCAAGTCACATTAGCTACAGAAAGAAACTGATTGCATTGATCAGTGATCTCAGCTGTGTACAGCTGTTGTCACGTGATTCCTTCCTTTGCAACAAGCCCACTGTAGTGAGTGGAGTGGAGATATTTGGGCGGCTCTTGACATCGAGGTCTTGAGAGCCGACCCACTGTAATGAACACAGGAACTGAAATAAGAGTAGTTTACTCAAAATTTGAGCGTATTTTTGTTTTAGGGGCTTAAGAAACCACATAAAAAAAGAATATATATATATATATATATATATATATCAAGGAAGATTATCGTAGTAGCTTCTCAAGCTGTGTCTAATGAAAAAATTGTTAAGAACATTAAAAAGTTTTTTAATAACGGATTTTATGCACGTTTATTTCAGCCACGAAAGTTACCAAATTTCTAACAAAAAAGAATGTAAATAAAATCCGTCATTAAAATTTTTTTGGAAATGCCAGTACCAACATTGTTTTACATAAAATATTGGTTATTATGATTGCCCTACGTACCAATGGCTTTCTAGAAAAAGTATTTTCTCTAAGAATATCCAAAATGTCAAAATTATTTAATTAATAAAAAAGTGAGTTAACTGAATGAATATTCAAGCAAGTAAATTTTAGCCAAATATTTTGCAGTGCTTTAAATTTTAAGCGTTCTTCTTTCATTTGCAACATAAATCGAATTTTTCAGACAATTCTGTAGGTTGGTATTACTTTTGAATGAATTCTGCATGTTGTATGTAGTGTCTGGTCCAGTACTCTATGGGAAGACAATCTCCTCCTACCTTAAGGTTGCTGTCTGCCTAGGTTACGAAAAGTGTGCAGATCTTTAGCAGAAAACATTTAATTCAAAAAACTGTTCAACGTGTTTGAGAGATGTCTGCTTATATACAGCATTCGAGAAACGTTAAACTCGCGAGTGCAGTTTTCAGTTGCCTCTTATAGTATTTCTTAGTTGCCAGATTTGATCGNTTATAGTATTTCTTGGTTGCCAGATTTGATAGGAATCTGTGTATTATTTCCGAAGATATGACAAAACCTTTATTGTTTCATGTGTTGCTATATTACAAAATGGCGGACGAAAGAAGCTTTGTGTAGACACATCTCATTGTTGTAATAGATACTGCCATCATACAAAGTAAGGTTGTCATTGGTTGCATGGTTTTGTAGATACGGCATACTAAGCTAAATGATGACCGCCATTATAAAAATAAATATCTGTCTTGCTTAAAACATACTAGTTTTGTACGGCCTGCCGTAATAATACTTGTTTGACAAATTTTATAGTAATAGATTGATTTTAGCCCGCGATATATAAAAACTTTCGTATTTTCAATGCGGCGTTATGTTACAAAACGTTGGACTAAAGAATGATAGTTATTGGCACGTTTGATGTCTAAAATAGCCACTTAAGGCATACGAAGTTTGCTCGAAGTAGGTCAAACGGTGTGGTATATATTTATAGCAAATTAACCCAAAATGTTTATAATTCAACCATTTCGAAAATAAGTGCTTTATCTATTTAAAAAAAGCACAATATTACATGGCCTATAAGGGCATTATTTACATGTAAAGATTGCTGGGTAAGGGTAGAGTAGTTTCCGAGATATAATGTAATGCTTTATTATTCGTGTAGTGCTATCATTCAAACAGGGCGTATTGATAAAATTTTTTACCTTTATAATTTAAACGTTTTTATAATATACTGTCAACATTTCAAATTTGGTTTAGATCCATTATATGGTTTCCGAGATAAGTGACAGTGCTTTAAAATTTAAGATGGTCGTCACTTGAAAATAAGCATCCAGCCTGCACAAAAACGAAAGTCTGATGTCCTTAATAAGTAGTATGTATGCACCGAGATTGGTGAAATTTGGTTCATGGGTTGAAAAGTTTTTAAGAATGATTAAGGTTTGGAGGGGGGGGGGGAGAGAGACAGTAACGCCCAAAGGAAAGTGATACCATAAGCCTATCTTTTCTTCAAACAGTAGGCTAATAATAGAGCGGCAAAAGTATCGTTAATGTAGAAAAAAAAAATTTGATTGCATGGAAGTTAATGAATTCTATAATTGCTACAACTTTGAAAAGTTCTAATCTATTTGTGCATGTAGCTCAAAATAAAGGCGAGATATTTCAGAAATAAAACTTTTAAAAACATTATCGAATAATGTTGTTATTGCGACAGCATAGTAACAAGAACCCGTATTTGCGCAAGGAGCAGACACGTTAAACACAAAGCATAAGATGCGGAATGCTGATGTGTTAGTTAACAGTGGTAAATAATTTTTTCGTTCGTGCCAAATGTGTGTGGAGAGAAAGCGTTCTGCGACATACTGCGGATATACCGACGGGAATGCTCTACGCTACCAAATAAAAAATGTGCCAGGTTTACTTGAGAAAGTTTTGCAAGAAAACTAAATTTTAATTTATGTTAAACATTCCCTACGGTTGCAACAAATTCGTACTCCAAGTATAACTTCTCAAAATGTATACTCTTTCATTAAAAGTTTCCGGATAAATATTTTGCATTATTTTTAAGCATCTATCTTTAAGTCATTAGGTTGCTTGTAAATGTCTGCACTATTGCCAGATTCCCATTGAAATTAAGAGCGTCAGCTGTGACATTGAGGTGCAACTCTTTATACTCCATTCACGGTTNATTGCCAGATTCCCATTGAAATTAAGAGCGTCAGCTGTGACATTGAGGTGCAACTCTTTATACTCCATTCACGGTTGCTTCAAACGTTTCTGAAGCCCCAAATAGACTATATTCGCGGTTCCTTCAAACTTTTCTGAAGCCCCAAATAGACTATATTCGCGGTTCCTTCAAACTTTTCTGAAGCCCCAAATAGACTATATTCGCGGTTCCTTCAAACGAAAGACTTCGGGGTTTATCTGATATAAGCGCCAAGGAAGTTTGAAAATAAATAAAACCTTTGGAAAAAAAAACACCTTATGTATGACGTGCTTGGCTTGGTTGTTTCCTACATGTATCGCAAGCCTTGAAAACCAGTGTTAACATAAAAATAATTTCTTATTATATCACATTTTTAGTTATATTTTGTTTTTAAACAATATTATTTAATTTATAATTAATACGAATATATGTAGTGAGAAAATAAGTGATTTGACAATGCCTTGTAAGAAATACTCCTTACGCAAATAATTATTTCACCAAATTGCACACTTATGTGGTGCGCTGTCCTTGGTGTAATTTTCTAGACTCGGTTAAGCTTAGTTCGCATGAGGCGGATAAATATCCTGGAAGTAGAACTTTAGCAGGACTTCACAGAAGTTTGAAGTAACCGTGGATGGACCATGCATAGACCATATCTTCCTTGCTTTGTGGCAGGGACTGCAGGCGTGTGGGGACGTGACCAGCTGACTTTCAGCCCCGGGGGTCGGCGGGTTGCAGCTACCAGTCTCGTCGGCAACAGTAGTCGATGGCCGCCACCCCCCGGGGCGACACATTCGGAGCGACACGTCCCCCTCGGCCTCGCACAGAGCGCCCGCAGGAATGTGAAAGTTGCAGCGACGGGCAAGGCTGGCGGCGTGAGAACACGCAGCGGCAACGCGTCGTTACGATATATTTTTTTAGGTTGGAAGTGTTGGAAGGGGGAGGAGCTTAATGGGGGAGTAAGAATATTGACAGCTAANTGCTTTGTGGCAGGGACTGCAGGCGTGTGGGGACGTGACCAGCTGACTTTCAGCCCCGGGGGTCGGCGGGTTGCAGCTACCAGTCTCGTCGGCAACAGTAGTCGATGGCCGCCACCCCCCGGGGCGACACATTCGGAGCGACACGTCCCCCTCGGCCTCGCACAGAGCGCCCGCAGGAATGTGAAAGTTGCAGCGACGGGCAAGGCTGGCGGCGCNGACACGTCCCCCTCGGCCTCGCACAGAGCGCCCGCAGGAATGTGAAAGTTGCAGCGACGGGCAAGGCTGGCGGCGCGAGAACACGCAGCGGCAACGCGTCGATACGATATATTTTTTTAGGTTGGAAGTGTTGGAAGGGGGAGGAGCTTAATGGGGGAGTAAGAATATTGACAGCTAAGTTTCTTTATACCCAAGTGCGCATTTCTGGAATCCGTCCCGTTCAGGAGCGTGGAGAGATTTGGGCGGCTCTTAACATCGAGGTCTTGAGAGCCGACGAGGCGAAGTGAGTACGGAGCAGCTCCGGAATGCAAGGGCGGGGGAAACGGGAAATCCACGATAAAAACCCGCCTACCAGTGGCATCGTCCGGCACGATTCCCACGTGCGAAAATCCGGAGCGGCTTCGCCAGGAATCGAACCCGGTACGTCTAGGTGGGAGACGAATAGTCTGACCACTGCGCCACTGCGGCCCCGTCCCGTTCAGAGTTTTGCCCCACTAACTACTGTATGCGTACCGGCCCAGCCGACAACCATGTCTCGAGAACTTCGAAGTATACGCGCTAAGTGTAAATAATACAAGAGTTAGCCCTGTAAACTCTTCCTGGTGCCATCGTGCAGCACGCCAAGTGACATATACTTTTACCACTCCAAGGTGGCAGCAGACATAAAACATCACTATTGGCTGGCTCACAATGTGACTATGGTATGAAATAGTTACGTTGGCATTTCGTAATTTTTAAGGTCAGGCATAATCATTAAATTTTTTTTTGTCATTTAATACCCATTTAACATTTTTTCAGCGTGAATTATTTTTACAGTATTTGTTGTTTTGGGGTAAAATCTCGTCAAGTAATAAGTTGTGGCATGCGTGGTATGTCAGTCTGAAGTCTTTTCACGACGTGTCGAGGAACATGTACCTTCAAAGTCACACAGATAATAATGTGATTGTGTGTTAAGTATAAAAACACATGCAGTTACTTCACTTTCGTGGCCTTTCCCTCCGCCCTCGGATGTGCATTGCACAATCCTCACTGGATGACGTCACCGTTACCTGAAGGAGGGGAGGCAGAGTGGGCCGCGATAATGCTAGCGGTACTGACATCACTCCCAATCTCTGGAACAATTGATGACTCCGTAGGCACTGCGAGAACTTTCTGGTCACCGCCCTCCTCGGCGCGACTGGAAGTGCATAGAAGCATCTAGGTCGGACCATCTCGGCTATACAAGTCACGGAGTGACTCTATGTCAGCAGTCTTGAATTGTCGTTAGTGCTAGGTGTGGGCTATCATCGGACCTATGGACGACGTTGCAGTGACAAGCAGGTGCATTCTTGTTTCATACACAACATAAGTTGATCTTTCCTGACAATTTTTTGTAGTAAATATAATACTTTTTAATGAGTTTTTCACATATAACCGGTTGCGGTGTTGCATTGGAAGTCAATGGTGTAAAATATGTAGCAAGGTAAATACAGGACACCAGAATATTTTCGTTTACAGAATGTATCTAAACTATTGTAACAAACTTCGTTAGGTGATTTCTCAGATCAATACAAACAAAAATGGTCCTGTGAACATATTTAATATAAAGCATTGTAATTGAGTTACAGGAATTTCACATTGTGCTAACATGTGTCACTACCGCCACTTACTGTGTTGTTACGTTGGATAGGGCGTCGTGATCCAGTGCATTGGCCTGCCTGTTCTTCTGATCTTAATCCACTGGACTGTTAGATGTGGAGACACATGAAAAGTGTGGTGTATGCTATGCCAGTTATCGACATAAACGACTTGTAACAGCGTATCAATAACGTTTGTGCTGCCCATGACGGACACTTATCTCCTGTCATGAGGCAAATTTACATCCTGTACCTCAATAACACGATGTTTAACATATGTTCATAGGGACATTCTTGCTTTCTTTAATCCCAGGAATCACCTCCCAACGTCTGCTACAATAGCTTAGATACAACCTTTATTTTTAGTTGAGTTAAAAGATTTAAGCGTGGCTCAAAATATATCGGTATTCAAGTCCTCGTTGTTGTGATTTAGCGCATTTGAAAAGCCTTTTTTTTCTGCTGTTTTGGAGTGCACCGAAATGGCGTTTATAATGTTTGCAATGTCTCAAAAGCATTCGACAGCCCTCGCCTGTAATTTGTTTTTTTTTTTTTCGTAGATGAAAACATTGGTTACATGATTAATTGTTTTGTAATCAAAGAGGTGTATTTAAAACACGCTAAATCGCTCTTCAAGAGTAAAATGGATGGACACCTTACTGGTTATTAATTTCTCTCTATTCACATACGTTTAGAGTTGCGCGAAATTTACATTGGATAACATGTATTTACTTAGGTTACTTATGGACTCCGTGATGCAGTTGTTGGCGGTATTACCTATTACATCTTTAAAGGAGGAACACGGGTTCGATTGTCGGCATGAAGGTTTAGATTATTCAAGTGTTTGTTGTAGGTTCTCGCTCATCTTCGTACTGTGGAATGCACCGGGAAACCACGGAGGTGTCATTCTGTCTCGAGAGCTTTAAGGCGTGACACATTTGCCACCTTGTCACCTCAACCAGTACTGAGCTGTGTCAATCGTTCATTTTCATTTGAGTTATCATTTTTTCGATTTCCTTTTCACTTAGGTTTAAATGACCGGAGGCGAACCAGGGGCGTTTATAACGGGATAAACCAAAGTCTGTGTCTCTTGGTCTAACTGAAAAAGCATGGATCATCAGGTGTAATAATTAATTGTTAGGAAGATAAATTTTAGGTATGCCAATATTAAGTTTTTCATCTAAGGTATTCTTCGAATCATAAAGAAACTACCTGCAATAAAATGAGATTTTGTACTGACTGAATGAGTTAAAGGAAGTAATTTAATTTTCCGCCTGAGAAATACAGGCCTACTCAGTATGGAACATGAAAATTTGATGTGATGTGATGATGGGTATGACAAACATTGACAAATAATCCTTTTAGAAAATCAACGAATATGTTGACAATATAAGCAAATAATGTTGGGGTCTTATTAAGAACTTGTCCCCAAAACGGCACATTCTTAGCGCCAAATGATAGCCCCCCCCCCTCCCCAATGACAAATTGGTGGCTAGATCAGGCTCTGACACACACAAGACAGACGAAATGGCATTGCGAACTCACTGATCTCGACGTACATGAACAGTTGACAGATGAAACGCAAGACACAACATTTGTGGCGTATGTGCCGATATACATATGATATGAATGATTTGCTGTATAGTTACGTCGAGTAAATAATTTTGTAAACAAAACTTAGTTCATAGGCATTTCGCATTTCGGTAGAGTACACTTGAGATTTAAATTCACTGCATATTGCGAAATAATATTGGTAAACAAAATGGAGACCGAGTTCCCATGAATTAATTTCATTTTGTCTGTGGAGATTAACTTATATGTTAATGGCAAGATGAGCACTTTTGAAATGTCTGCTTAAAATCTACTTGTATGCACTTTGTGAATTATACTGCCATATGTAAAATTAACATTGCCACGCGCCTGATCACTTTGTTTATGCGTCGGAAAAGTGAAACAGTAAAATTATTAGAAAAGTAAATGTTCAGTGACCCAGTGTAAAACGAAAGTAGGCAGACACTTCATTATCTGATGGTGGTGGGTATGTGGCGTACGTGTGAGAGAGTCATCTAGGTTAAGTTAAACTTTGAACTCGTCCTTGGTGAAGGTCAGTTATGAGAACTGAAGATGGCATACTTGGCCGGATCGGACGTTTGGTTGTCATGGAAATCGTTTTGGTTGTGGTAATTAAAGATCCGCAATGGAACACTTTTCGTCCTCCGGGGGCCGTATTGGTGCGGAAACGTAATATAAAAAGTCACAGTCGGCGACGGTTTGCCACATGCCAGTTGGTCCTTGGGGAAACTGCATCGTGGCCACCCGTCCAACATGACCTCTTGGTATTGGGCATTGTGGTCTGATGTTGGCCCAGTAGCTTTGCGTGCTCTTTGGAAGATCTGCAGAACAGAATTATCGGAAGTGTGAGAAGTTGGTGAAAGGCCATACTTGGTTGTGATGTGGAAGAGAAAGTGGAGGCATATTTTTGGCTGGAGGAAGGGGACACGCTGTTTTGTTCGTTTCGTTCATGGAAACTGGTCTCGGCGAACTCTTTTTGGGGACACAAGGAACGATATCGGTGAATGGATCATTAATCGGCATCGGGGGTTCATTGTTGAGGTATGCGTGGGTGGAGAATCTATTGCAACTTGCTGCACAATTCCAGCAGAAAAAGCCTTAATGGATCCAGCGCAATATAATAGCCTGTTTAGGGCCACCTGTAGGGATTTGGCTCACATTCACAGTGGTTTCGAGGAGGACCATCTCATCACCTGCACAGCTGAAGAGGTCGAGGACTTTAACGAAGAGGAACACACCAGGAGACTGGATGTTTTTATGGCACATATTACCAAATAATGGCAGTGGTCGACACTTTGGCTGAGTCGTCAGGGGCTGGCAATCAATCATCGGTAGCAGGCATATCACATACTCCAAGGGTTCCATTACCAACCTTCAAATTACCCACGTTTAGCAGGGAAATCAAATAATGCCAATTATTTGTGAATCAATATGAGTCCATGGTTGCAAAAAACCCACAGTTAACTAATGTGAAGCAGCTGCCATATTTAAAGACAGCATTATCTGGGGAACTCCTGTCTATAGTCTAGTCTTTGCCCCTCACTGAGGAAAACTTTGAGGTTGCTTGGAAGCTCCTCAAAGATGCTAAAATAATAAGCGATTAATTGTTGATCACCATATAGTAGAATTGGTCAGTGCACAGTCAATCACTAGAAATTGTTACACATTGGTGCAATTATTGTCAACTGTTAATGAGAATGTTCCAGCACTGAAGGTATTAGGAGTATCTGTGAATACCTGGGATTCATTGCTACTCCACTTACTGGAAAGAAAGCTGGAAATGAACCTCAGAAGATAGTGGGAACTATCAATTACAGATCCTAATCAATTACCGATGTTAGAGCAATTCATATCAACTTTGGAAGTAAGACAGAGAATGCTGGAGTCACTCGGGGGAGGTCAACAATCCAAGACATTACACAAGAGTAGCAGGCTTATATACACGAAGTGATCTGGTTCACTTGCAGTACAGTCATTCCTAGGCCAAGCCAAGGAGAGCTCACCTTTGTATCATGTGTCAGGACACTCATTAATTACCAAAGTGTCCACAGTTTTAGCCTAAGTCGCCCAAGGAGAGCTTTGACATTGCAAAACAGTGCAACCTTTGCATTAATTGTTTATGGTGTTCCTCATACGGCTAAGGAGTGCCCATCACAAACTAACTGCAAAACCTGCGACAGGAGGCACCACATACTTCTGCACTTTGACTACTCGTCGCTCAATCAAGACTCACATTCACAGCAAAGTGCAGACACAAGTGATAAAAACATTACCACCTCACTAACCAGCACTGCACCTGCATCATTTGTTATATTGGAAACTGTCAATGTTGGAGTGAGGGATGCTGCTGGCAACATATGGATGTGTCGCGCATTGTTGGACTCTGGTAGTCAGGCCAATTTTATTACTAGCAACTGTCTTTCGAGGTTGCGGATGCTGAAGTCAAGATATTCACGACCAGTGCAAGTTATTGCTGGTGCTCCGGTTGTGAAAGTAAAGGGTGTCGCAACATGTTGCATCCAGCCAGCTGGTGAGGATCATCAGTAGTTTACCATCGAGACACTGGTACTGAATAAAATCAGTGAACAGCTTCCAACTTTGAATGTGCCCCTCAGTAACTGGAAGCATTTGTCGAACCTGAAATTGGCTGACCCTCATTTTGGGACATCAGACTCCATCGACTTGTTAATAGGAACAGAGATATTTCCATTTTTACTGAATGGTGGTAGAAAAGACGGAGGTCCAGATTCACCAGTTGCACTGGACTCTATCTTCGGATGGTTAGTGATGGGCAGGGTGGAAACTGCTGCGTGATCATCATCACTTGTGACTACATGTCTCCATATGTCAGCGATGTCCTTGGTAGAGAGTGTAAGGATGTTTTGGGAATTGGAGGAGGTGCTTAGGCAGTTATGATCACTCATGAGGAAGCAGAAAATGAAGAATCCTTTCAGCAGACACCACAGGCAACCTAATGGAAGGTATGTGGTTGTGCTTTAATTCAAATCAACAGGGCCAGGACTTAGAGAGTCACCGGGTCAAGTACTGAGAAAACTGTACCATCTAGAGCGGCGACGTCTGAACACAAAGGTAAACCTTCCCTACCAAGATTTTTTGACAGATTATCTTGCATCAGGCCATATGGAGGAGATACCAGAAGCAGATGTTAACCAGGGTTCATCTTATTACATTCCTCACTACTACATAGTGAAATCGGACAGCACAGCCACCAAGCTGAGAGTTGCCTTCGATGCCTCAGCCAAGACATCATCGGGACATTCACTGAATGAGGTGCTGCTCTCAGGACAAAAACTTCAGTATGACATTTGTGACTTGATAATCTTCTTTCGGTTGCATACAGTTGTCTTTGCAGCAGACATTCGACAGATGTACAGGCAGATCTTGATCTATCCATGCCATCAAGACTACTAACATGTACTCTGGCGTTTCGACACAGCCTCAAGAGTCAAGGAATATAGGTTGAAGACAAGTTACTATGTTCTGCCTTGGTATTAAAACAGATATATGCATGGATGATGTGGTGACTGGAACAGAGTCGGTGCTGGAAGCCATAGCACTTAAGCAGGAGTTTGTGGATATACTGCGATCAGGTGACTTCTGCCTTAGGAAATTCGCAAGCAATAACTCTGAGTTTGTCAGAATTACATCAGCCTCATTTTCAACAGTCTATCAAGCATCTGTTCAGCAGTGCTGATGGAGCCACTCGCTAAAGAATCTCGGTCTACAGTGTGTGCCAAGTAGTGATGTATTTTCATACTAGGTACGATCACCAGGTGGAGTGCTGACTAAAATATGTGTCTTATCCGATTTGGCACTTATTTTCGATCAGCTTGGGTGGGTGTCGCAATTACTGCATTTATTAAACAGCTGTGATTGGAAGAGGTCGGATGAGATGAAGAATTTCCAGAGGTCAAACAAACTAGGTGGACACAATGGAGGGAAGAACTCCTTTGTGTCAAGGAGATCACTGTTCCTCGAGGACCCTTGGTGAGTTCACCAGACACGAAGTTGGGACTTCATGGATTCTTAAATATCTCTGATAAGGGCTATGCTCCAGTGGTATATGTTAGTCATTCCTGCTAGTGGTCCAGCGAAGGTGCACATGTTAATGGCNCTGCTAGTGGTCCAGCGAAGGTGCACATGTTAATGGCAAGATCGAAGGTAGCCCAACCAAGAAGGTTACTCTCCCCAGACTGGAACTCTGTGGATCATTGCTTTTTGCAAAGACCACTTGCTATGTGCTGACAGTGTTCGGAAACCAACTGAAGGCTGATGTTTTTGCATGGACTGATTCGACAGTGACATTGGCGTGGATCCAGTCATCGTCTCACCACCTGAAATAAAAAAAAATGCAACCACTCTAACATGATCAGAAACTAAGAGGTAAATTCATCAAAATCCGTGTTTACAACATAACTTCAAGTAAAGCGCGGTAAGTGAGTAGATGATGTGTTGGACTGCCAAATTTTTTTTCCCACTTCAAATCCAGCCACTAAAATAATTTTAAATTTTTTATAGTAATTTTTATTCACAGTGAATCACCCACATAACGATAGTAAACATTTTTGTAAATCCTTTTCATTAAGATAAGATTTAAAGACAAACTTGCAGGTTTGTGGACACATTCCGTGAATTAACGAAGATATATGTAAAATTTACGGAGAACGTTTTATTGAAAGAAAAAAAACGAAGAGACCGTATTTTAATGCAGATGTCTGGATAATATGTAACTGGTGTTTTCCTTAATCTTATGGCCACTTTTGACAACAGTGTGGTCGACCACCCACTCTGGTTGACAGGGCCTTCGTGGATGGGGGACAGCCCAATGCCCTGCCAGCCAGTTTGTGAGTCTGAAGTAAGAACAGACCTGGAGGAATGATTGTCTGCAAAATGTGGTTCAGTGTGCCTGATTGGAAGTGTGCAAACAATGACTTATAATTGCTTGATAGATATTCATCTTGGAATAAGATAAAACTAATAACTCTATATTGTCTTAGCTTAATTGAGCTAAGATATCCAGACAACACTAGAGTTAAGGGACCCCCCACTTTTACGTAGTTGCAGGCATCTGTTTTATTTTGTGTTAAGAAACCTCTGGCAGTAGAATGCAGTGCAGAGCTTGTAGCCACGACAAAAGGGGAGTGCTCAGCCTCCTTGAAGAGGTTGAATCCCTTTGTGGACAACGATGGTATCCTTAGGGTAGGTGGAAGGCTTCATACATCATCGCTGCCCTATAACCAGAAGCACCCAGTACTGTTTCCAAGGATGTGTCGCTTGGTAGAACTGATAATCCACCAACTGCATAAAGAATTACTTCGTCCAGGGCCACAACACTTGTTGTATGTTATTCATCAGGAATTCTGGGTTGTAAATAGGCGAGATTCAGTTAGACAGCGTTTGCTTCAGTGTATGACTTGTTTCCGTTGTCTGCCCACACTGATGACGCCTGTGATTGCAGGTCTTCTGGCTGAATGGATCGCTCCAGCAAAACCATTCTTGAAAACAGGTGTGGACTATGCAGGTCCCTTCACCATCACAATGGGCAAAGGACATCCCCAGTCTATCTCCGTTTGTTTGTTTGTTTTTTCAACCAAGGCTCTTCATCTTGAGCTGGTATCGGAACTATATATGGATGCTTTCATGGAAGAATTTTGAAGATTTATGGCTCGATGTGGTTGCTGTACAGAGTTATTTAGTGACAACATTTGTTGGGGCTGGTAGGAAGAAGCAAGAGCTTCAGGATTTTTTCTTTGATTCCAAAAACCATACAGAGATCCAGAAATCATCATGTGACCAAAACATCAAGTGGTACTTCAATCCCCCAGTCGGAGTACATTTTGTAAGTTTCTGGGAGGTCGGGGGTTAATCAGTGAAGACACACCTATGGAAGGTTGTGGGGACCCAGATATTGACGCACGAGGAATTCTACACTGTGCTTACGTAATTTTAAGCAGTGGTTAATTCTCGTACATTGTCAGCACTGTCTACATACCCTGCTGACCTCACCCCATTGACACAGTGATTTTCTAATGTTGGGCCCATCACAAGCTGTTCCTGATGAATATATAACAGCTGTCCCTTCTTGTCGTCTGTCAAGGTGGAATCTCATGCAGAAAATGCATCAATATTCCTGGCACTGGTGGCATCAGGACTGCCTGCACCAGCTGCAGGTCGAAGAAAGTGGACAGCAGGTTCAGTCAATCTTAAGCCAGACACTCTTGTCTTGATTCAAAATCCCAATGTTCTACCTCTTCGCTGGTGACTTGGTCGTGTAGTGAAAACCTTTCCTGGTGCAGATAGTATAGTACGAGTGGCTCAACTCCGTACCACCCAAGGACATCTGACGCGCCCAGTTGTTAAGCTATGCTCCTTACCCTGATTTGCTTTGAAATCATCATTTAAAGATGGATGGAATGTTTAGTGACTCAGTGTAAATACGGAAGTAGGCAGAGACTATATTATCTGACGGTGGCGGGTGTGTGCCGTATGTGTGAGACAAGTCATCTAGGTTAAGTTAAACTTTGAGCTCGTCCTTGGTGACGGTCAGTTATGAGAACTCATGATGGTGGACTTGGCCACGTAGCGCATTTGGTTGTCGTGGAAAACGTTTTGGTTGTATTAATTAAATTTCCGCCATGTAACAGTATATGTTTTACAAATTTGATGATTTTTATCTCTCAGATGCACTGAAATAACAGAAAGCAAAATAAATAATTTTTGTATTCAGTAATGTTTGCATAACACTTCAGGGGCATTGATCCCTGGTTATTACTCTGTAATCTGGTGCCAGAGAAATTTTTTTTAAACTTTCTGCGCTCAGCCAGTCTATAGGGTAGAGTTGGGTGCACTTACCGATTTATTTATGATATTGTTTCTCTTCCTGTTAACACCATAGACTAAAGACGTGGCAGACTGTTCTCGCTGGTTGCGCACAACCTGTCTCAGTGTACCAACATTAAACTGCTCTTCTGCCAACACGACTAGCAAAAATGGATTTCAGGTTAAAATACTCTTCGGTAAAAAAAGTGCTTTTAGTTGTGTATATTCTTCCTCTTTCAATATTTTAATGGAGATTGATTAAATTCAAATTAGTAAATATGATAGTGCTTTTTATAGATAAAATATATATAATATATTTCAGCCGTTACTTTTTAGAAACTGACGAACGCGGTGAAACTGCAATAAATTCAGAAAGTTTCAGAAACTATTACCTGTGCTCTGTCGCCCCAATAATTTTGGAACAACCTCTGAAACAGAAGTCATGGTGATAAAACTACTAAATACGAGATGGAAGGCATCAACCCTTCTTAAAACATGGAACTACTTTGCCTCCGTCGTTACCAACTGTAATGAGCGCATGCCAGTTATTGTGTCCGTTTAAAATACACGCAAGCAGAGGCAGTGATTTTNGTCGTTACCAACTGTAATGAGCGCATGCCAGTTATTGTGTCCGTTTAAAATACACGCAAGCAGAGGCAGTGATTTTTTTAAAATGTTGATTTCAATAGTGCTCAATAAGTGTGAACAGCCTATTCGCGGTTTCTTCACACATATTTTAAATAGAACCTTTGAAAAATCTTCCATGAATAACGTGCTTGGTGGTTTCCTAAATAGGTTTTATGCTTCAGTTAAACGTAAAAGAACATACAATTTCCATATGTTTTGGTTGAACTGAAATATATTATATATTGTACCTATAAATAGTGATATTTCAATAATAATTAATATGAATAAAAACAGTGAGCAAATAGGTGTCTTGGTAACGCTTAGTAAGATATAGCTCTCATGCAGAATACCATTACACCGAGTGCACAATAATGAGGTGCGTTGTCACTTTGACGTAATTTTTTTAGAATTCGTTAAGCTATGTTTACGTGAGGCGGAGGAATATCTTGGAAGTAGAACTCATAGTGCTCTGCCCTTAGAACCCTGGGGAAATATCGACAAGGGGAAGTTGGGTTGATAAAGGGAGGAGGGATTAAGCGAAAGAGAAGTGTAGCGGTCGGGAATTAACACGAGTCAGGTTTAAAGTATAGTGGGGTCGGCATTTACCGGGCCATTAAGGAAGCGGGTAATCACCCGTCATTAACGCGGCGTGCCGCCGGGACCAATCAGAGAGCTCAGCTTCCCCCCGGGCGCCCCCGGCGAGATCGCGGGCCCTTGGCCTCCGAGCCACGGGAAGCCGCGAAAACTGCCCAGGGGCACGGGCGAGGAAAAATTTTGCATGTCCGGGGAAGCCGCCTGCCTTGAACTGCTGCATAGGGCAGCGTCGCTTGGGGCGACACTAATACGCGCGATAAATGCCCTGTCGCCTCTGTCCGCCAAACACTGAAGGTCGTTCAAGAAACTAAAATAATGTTCTTCATTTTTAGCATATTTCATTCTTTCTCGTCGCGATGAAAAGAAATAGTCTAAAAAAACAATGCAATTAGATAAAAAATATTTTTAATAAAAGAAGGAAACCAGTTACAGGAATTCTAAATGAATGCCTTTTTTCGTGCAAATCTTAACCGCTGATCAAAATTAATGCTTTACACGCTACATCTCAAAATAATTGTTACTATTATTAGAACATGAAAAAGAATAATTGTTTGAAACTTGTGGTTCGCGTGTTTTATTGTTTCAAATTGTTTTCCTCTAGAATTTAAAGTTAAAATAGACATAAGTTAAACCCTATACTGCAGGTTAATCGAGCGTTGAGTTTCAAAGAAATGCAACGTGGATGCTACTCCTATGACATCGGTCAAGACTTGAGTTGAAACCAAACTCTGTGCCAAAAAATTATTTTGAAATTTGTACTTATCAATATTTGAAGTTATATTTCATATATTAACTTCATGTTATTTTTCAAATATGTAGTTTGGTATTTTCGTAAAGTTGCCAAGGGTATATCTTGTTAAGAAACAATTAAATATTCTCAAAATCCAGAAAAAAATTGGCTCTTTAACAGTTTTATATCTTTCGTTCCCGCGTTTATTTATGTCTTCTTATGATGCAATTTTTTTTCGTTACAGTTATACTTACACTGATTCAACGCTTGGTTTATTTTTCACAAACAGTGAAATACATGCATCTTGCTTGGAGACTTCGGGCAAATCCATTCACTAACCAGAGCAGTAAAAAAATTCCACAAACAACATTTCCGCAAGGGGAAAAAAAACAGAATGCACCGAGCAAAGATTTTCGCTGAGTACAGTGCAGACCATATATCTACTTCAGTGGCAACACGCGCATAATCATAGGCACTAGACTAGAACTCAGTGGGTTGAAGCCATTGCGAGATTTTCTCTTTCAGATTTATTTGAAGATAAAACTTGAAGAGGAAATAAAAATATCAAATTTTTGTACCAATCAAAGTTGGTCAAAAATTATTATGTTTGAAAATCTGCCAGTGTCTGAAGAATTTTTATTTAATTAAAAATGTTTGATTTTTAGAAAATTNAAATTATTATGTTTGAAAATCTGCCAGTGTCTGAAGAATTTTTATTTAATTAAAAATGTTTGATTTTTAGAAAATTATTCTTAATTAGGAATATTGTTTCTTTGTTACCACGCTGTCCGTTAGTGGAAGGTACAGTAAGAATACTGTGATATATTTTTTATTTGTAAACAAAATCGTTTTAACGAGTACCATAGCCGTTAGTTGAGTTGTTAAACGTATTGCTTTTTTAATTTGAATATTATTTCTCAATGTGCACCTTATAACGGCATTCAAGTCCTGACTGTGAAATTACAGAAATTAACTATATACACAACTTAATTCTTTTGCAGTCANGGCATTCAAGTCCTGACTGTGAAATTACAGAAATTAACTATATACACAACTTAATTCTTTTGCAGTCATTGGTCACGAGTTTTCAGTTTTGTGTTATCGGGAATAATCGTTTTTCACGTGCACGGTACTGATACACTGAACTCGTCAAACATCAAAAATATTTTAAAACTGGTCCAATATACAAAATGTTTGTAGGGCACTGGCTGGAACAGTCCAACTTTTTGACGGTTCGGTGGCGTCACAACTTCCCAATATATTTTTACCAAATTTGTTTGAAACGGTTTGACGTAAAAAAGTTTGACAGTGTGACACGGGCTTTAGAGGCAATGACAAAACTATCATAGCTCGTTTGCGTAACTAATTGACGAACGAAAATTTCGTTTCCTCAATTTGCCTTTTTGAACGGTCGACGTCAAACTCGTGCTGTTGGAACTTACTCGTACGCGCGTGTTTGTAAACATTAACATCTCACTGAGCGAGGCAGTGACTAATGACAAGCTGCGAGTGAGGTAGTCTTTATCCTTTCCTCCTCAAATGATTGATGGGGTTCAGTTTAATNAGTGACTAATGACAAGCTGCGAGTGAGGTAGTCTTTATCCTTTCCTCCTCAAATGATTGATGGGGTTCAGTTTAATTTGCACGCCATATGGCAATTCTCGCGCCAACAAAACAAACACAAGCGCACGAGCTGGTTGAACTGCGTGTGGTCTACAGCTGGAAAGAAGACTTCCGAGTGAAGACGGCAACCAGTAAGGGACCATATTTCAAATAAAAAGAGACTTTCGTTATTATAAGATAATGAAAAGACGCGGCATTTTGCAAAAAATTTTTCAAGGTTGCTCGTAATCCATTTTTGTTTTGGTACCTAAAAACCCGGTCCAGTTATCAAATCCTAGTCTGTGCTAATCACGGGAAATTTTTTTAAGAATCTCAATATTTAGAAATTTCTTCGAAAAATATTAGCGGGTTAACTGGACGTCCATTTGTAAATTTTACCACTTCTTTAAAAAAAAAAAAATAACTGGGTTCTTTGTTTAAAACATTTTTGTTAATTTTCTGAAAGAATGTATTGCTAGAGGTAACTACTCAGTTGTGGAATTTCAATTAAACGTTTTGACCACAGCGCGACTCTGGGGGAAAAAACGTATTCAGGATGATGCAACACCTGATAATAGGGACTGTTAAAATAACAAGTTTGACGACAAGATTTAAATAACAGGCAAAAGCATAAACATAACGGTTTTGGAATCTGACCAGTGAAGGATACTGTAAAGTTTAAATGTTATGTGGAATAATGGGAAGTCTGAGAAGTTTGTATGTTATTTTAAATTCTGTTTTTCTATTGGGGCAAGCCTTGCTAAACACAAAAATTTAGGATATTTTAGGCACATGAGCGAGAATTCTCAGTATTAAATATTGGCGGTAGGTTCAGAATTATTTGTTATTCTTTTTACAGTTTTATTACGAAGATATATTTACAAATTGTTAATAATTTTTTGTGTAATGTAATATTTTCCCCCACAAATAATGATTCGTATGGTGCTTTGCAAAGGCCTGTGTATTTCCTATAAAGTAAAGTTATTAATTTCCCCATGTGTTTACTGCAGCGNCGTATGGTGCTTTGCAAAGGCCTGTGTATTTCCTATAAAGTAAAGTTATTAATTTCCCCATGTGTTTACTGCAGCGAATATGTGTATATTGCTTCTTATTATATATAGCATTGGCGTTTCAAGCTTAACATTTTTAGGTATAGTCCGTGGAGAACTTCCTTGTCTATTATAAAGAATATTNAAATATGTGTATATTGCTTCTTATTATAGCATTGGCGTTTCAAGCTTAACATTTTTAGGTATAGTCCGTGGAGAACTTCCTTGTCTATTATAAAGAATATTATTAGTTTAAATACTACTTGTGTAAAGCAACGAAACGGATATGATTTGCTGGAACACTGACGAATAGAAAACTTTTGCATACAGTTGGCGCTTAGAAGCTTCGGTAGATTCTTAAAGTAATCTCTGAGCAATGGCGTGATCTGCAGGTACCACCTGGAGAAGAACNATCTCTGAGCAATGGCGTGATCTGCAGGTACCACCTGGAGAAGAACAATAGTAAGAGCATCTTCCACACAGTCGACCAAATTTTAACGACCCCGGTTCGATTTTTTAAAAACCTTATACTATTTTAATGGATGGGCATGACAGCACACAAAATCCTCAGATGACATATCGCTACAGTCCTGAAAGGCTTCGTTTTGACAGGCGTTCTTTTGGAAATGTTATGATCCCACTACTAAGAGAACCTATTGCGCGGGAACTCCAAAAATTGCTCGGAAATTTTGGCAGCTTACGTGAATGAGCATTGCGCCCTGCTGAAACATCAAGTGCATAGTGTCTGGTCTCTACTACTGAAATCGCTAAGCAAGACGATTACGCGATGGGTTTTCAATTGCATCTCAGAATATGCTGGTAAAAGGTCGACACAACGTCAAATTCTGAGCCCGGGAAGAATATTTCCGTACATGAAAAATCGCCGACATAGTCGGGAATAGAACTTGAGACCTTTACCCCACCAGCCACGTGACTAGACCAATAACTAAATATTTGGACAAAATCTTCTCACCTAACCAAATTACACGCAGACAAGCAGTAGTTCATCAGTGACAGAGGTGAAACATTTGCAAATTTTTACTGACATTCAGAGCTGAGTTAAAAATTTGACTGTGCCACTCTTGACTGCAACTGAAACCTGTTTTATTATTATTACAATTATTATAAAGCCTTAGTTGAACTAAGACAGTTATTATACCGTCTACAATCTTAATAAAAGTATCGGTGCTTCCATTATTACAATTACATTGAAAATATGAAATAGCCGAGATAGTACCAAGTCAACGAAACGAATAGAAACTTTTCACTGGAAATCGGTGGCAGTTCACAATTATTTCAGTCGCTGAAATTCGCTGACTCAATAGTGCTTTGTGCGCAAAGTTCAATGAATCCATGCAAAGCACTGACTGCCAGTTCATTCCGCTGTTTCACCAGTTGAGATGATCATATTTATTACTTTGAATTATTAGTATTCCGCTGAGTGATGTCTCTCATTCAAGACTTATAGTGTGAGAATTGGTTTACTTCTAGTATGTGCCACTTAACGTGTGTGTATTTTGAAGCGTGTTATTTGCGCCTTCTTCTGTTTAAAAAATCTCTGATCAATTGGACATGCAACAGTGGTATACAGTACAATTTGTGAAAGCGCACATAAGACTAGTCAAGTTACATCACATTCGGTCTGATTCAAGCTCTTAGGACCTGATTCTTAAATCTTACTTGATTTTCTGGTGTTACTTTTTGCCTACACGCCTGTACGATACTATAAATATTTGAAAGCGAGTGTCCATAGCAAATTAATGCATAATACGAAGAAAGGTCTTCAACATTTGAGATATAAGTATGTCTGCATTATTGTGTAGGTATCAGTTTGTTTTGGCCTTAGAATGCAATAAGAGACTTAATTGAATTATTTCAGACACTTAACTACTTAGTTTGTAAAATGTCCACAGCGATGAATTTCATTCGCTACAGCGTGTAATAAACGTACCTTATATTATTTAACGAATTCTCATTACACAACTTCGTACCATCCGCGCTCGTTTGTATCAATTATGGTTTATCGTTAACTCGATGGATAAAAAGAGGGCTTGAACGAGATTTATACTCAGAAATTCAAGACGTTGGGAGATAGCGACTCTTCAACCAACCCTTACAAAACGCCGAACTAACGAATTCACAATTAATCAAAGGCAAAGTTTCGCTTGACTCTGTGTCAGCAACTTGACCTCCCAAATAAAATGCCTGTCTCACTAAAATGGTGGCCTACTGTATATCCTTCAGCCATATCCCCCCCCCCCTTTTAATTTCTCCGTAGCTCAAAGCGCCGCACTGCCCCAGGGGGCGTTCTCATCGCAATAATGCTATGGTAATTGCGGCAAGCATTCCCTCTCTCTCAACTCACCCTTTTTTTTGTTCCTTTTTTCCCCCAGCGTTTTATCAAGGTCGCCTGCACGCGTATAGGGATAAATGGTTAGGAGGTTTGCAGGCTGCCAGCGGCAGTTAAGATTCACTCACGGCACGCACGTACACACACAAGCTCCGTCGTTAGCAGTGCAGTACCACGCCTGCGTTCACCCTGTAGAAGGGGCCGCGATTTTGTAGTGGCTGGTTAGACAGCTCGCCTCCCGCCTAGGCGAACCGGGTTCGGTTCCCGGCGGGGTTGCTCCTGGATTTCCGCACGTGGGAATCGTGCCGGGCGATGCCGCTAGTCAGCGGATTTTCCTCGGGGATCTCCCGTTCANACCGGGTTCTGTTCCCGGCGGGGTTGCTCCTGGATTTCCGCACGTGGGAATCGTGCCGGGCGATGCCGCTAGTCAGCGGATTTTCCTCGGGGATCTCCCGTTCATCCCGCCCTTTCATTCCGGCTCACCTCGCTTCATCCTTCTCAAGACGTCGATGTTAAGATCCGCCCAAATCTCTTCACTCATTCACGGGCTAAGAAATATCACTCTTCCAGCAGTTCTCCCAAGGTTCTCTGCAACACGATATTACGTCAGCAACACTCGGTGTGTAAACTACGAAAATGAATAGGATGTATTGTACGTTATTCTTGCAAGAAAAGATCATTTTAATGGAACACTTTCATCTTGGAATTGTACTGGCAGACAGCCGACCATTAATGAACGTTGCACAGTGCAGCAAGCGTGTCTGTTACTGTGTTAACAGATGAGAATGCGACACAGAGACACATATTACTGATGGGCGTGCAGTTGTGAATACGTGCGACGCACTTATAACTTGTCTCAACTTAGTTTTCAGTACGTGTGTACCGCAATCGGTGTTAAGCTGCGTTCAGGTTCATCACAATGCACTATAATTGCGAAAAATCTGCTTCACGTCCTTGAATATAGACATCCATGTTAAAAGTTAGTCACTGGAAATTAACACGCAGCAAACGTGTCCCAGTGAATTAAAATTATTTTGATAATCGAAACGTCCTAGCAGAACAGAAGGAGAAACTCCAGATGCAAAAATGACTGAAAAAAAAACCAAATTCACTTTCGATCGCACGCAAACTAAGGGCTGTGAAACTACAGTTTACATTTTGTCCGCCACGGCATCTGGCACGGACGCAAATTAACCCCTTAATTTAAACATTAATTTTTATTTGCAAGTTCTGCAAATGAGGAAATGTTTGGTGTGCATTGTACTTACGAATTTCTTATAACAACTGATGCTCTGGACTATTGGAAGGGCATCAGTTGATCCGCGACACAAGTAGCAAACAATTGTAGAGTACAGTAGTTGATGAGTCAGCAGCAACCAACAGCATTACCCAGGAGAAGACACTGTCCGCATTGGAGTTAGCTTCTGGACATTAACATCACCGACCATGATTTAACCTATTCTGCAGCATATCAGACAGGCGTGAACGAGTATATACTCGGGATAATATGTTAAGGGGTTAAGGTAACCACCATTGTTCCTCGTTTTTTTTTGACAGAATTCAACCGCAGGGAAGTCAAAATTGCTGACCGTTGGTGGCTCTGCCTGTAAGAAAGTCAGACCACCAGCTCTTCAACACAAAGGTTCCAGCAGAAAATATACTTCTGCCACCACTCGTAATCATTTTGCAGGAAATTCAGCCGTAGGGAGAGATTGCAAATATAAATCCTCTTTATGTGTTACCAGCTTATCCATGTGTAACTATCCAGAAATATAGTGTGTAACTCCCCCCCCCTCCAACACCGCACTTCGCTGAATTGACGTTTCTCCAGAAAGTAGGAACTACCTTCACACGACAATTGCCAATCCTGCCATCATTGAGTAACGGCTTCGCTCTTCAGTGGTTGTTGCGAAGAGAAGTTTCGCAGGCATTTGTCGTGTATCCGCAACGCGTGGAAAGCTGTGTTCAACCTCACAGAACAGCAAGGCGTTCCACCTGATCTCACAGGCTTTCAACCTGTCGAAACAGTNGGAAAGCTGTGTTCAACCTCACAGAACAGCAAGGCGTTCCACCTGATCTCACAGGCTTTCAACCTGTCGAAACAGCAGCCGCATGCAACATTATGGTTTCCAGTCTGTTGACGCGGCGCATGCGCGTACCTTCCATCATGCTAACCGCGCTTACTAAAGCATGGGAAATTTTACGAAAATTGCAAAAGATTATTTTGGAATGATTAAAAGAATATCACATTCTTTAAAATAGATAATTTCTTAATTTAAGTTTCTTTGTAGAGCTGTTTTGAGCTCCGTTTACCGATATTTTATGAAAGCCCTGCGTAAGATCTAATTTTATTACAGTGTNGGAAAGCTGTGTTCAACCTCACAGAACAGCAAGGCGTTCCACCTGATCTCACAGGCTTTCAACCTGTCGAAACAGTAGCCGCGTGCAACATTATGGTTTCCAGTCTGTTGACGCGGCGCATGCGCGTACCTTCCATCATGCTAACCGCGCTTACTAAAGCATGGGAAATTTTACGAAAATTGCAAAAGATTATTTTGGAATGATTAAAAGAATATCACATTCTTTAAAATAAATAATTTCTTAATTTAAGATTTTTCATTTCAAAATATTTTATGTTGTTTTTTTTTTTAAGTTTTTTTGTAGAGCTGTTTTGAGCTCCGTTTACCGATATTTTATGAAAGCCCTGCGTAAGATCTAATTTTATTACAGTGTNTTTGTAGAGCTGTTTTGAGCTCCGTTTACCGATATTTTATGAAAGCCCTGCGTAAGATCTAATTTTATTACAGTGTTGTAACCTTAATCCATATGGAAAATTAATATCACCATAGATACCTATTACTTTATTTATGCAAGGATTAAGTGTTGCAGTGAAATTTTATATGAACTTTAATACGTTACTTACATGCCAATCCTTACTCTCATATGCATAGGAAAATAAATGGAATAAATTTACTGAAATAATTAAAATCACCATACTTGAGAAACAAAAGCAAGTTTCATACGTTGCTGCCAACTTTTATTGGAGCATCTGAATGGCAAATGCACCCGTTATCTACAATTAACAGCAGGGACTTTTTTTTTTAAGTTGACTTCGAAATGTTTACTTAACAGCGAAAAAACTTTAAATACTATTACAAATAAACGTAACTAAAATTTATAAGTTACACACTTTATTTATCCTGTCATGATTTAGAATCAGGAATCCTGTTTTTCGAAGGTAATACCTTAGGGGTTTAAGCCACGGAGGTTGCCCGTTATGTTTCGTATACCTTGTTGTTCATGTTCATCTTATTCATTTTAAAGTTTTATTTCTGCTCTTAAGTTTTATAATACCGACCTGCAACTTACTGGATATTCAGTTATCATTTTAATCAACAATGATAAATAAATAGAATAACTGATATGACGTAATAGACGTTAAGGACGGTAGTAATCTTACCATTTTTGATTTATAATTTTTTTCACTGCAGCTCACTTTTCAGATCAAATATTTGGAAACGAGGGTTGTCAAGCCATAAGGCATATATTAACAGATTTTTTTTATATCCACAATGTTTTTCCCATGTTGATTTTGTTGCATCTGTAACCGTAATTCAGATAAACTAATAATTTACTATTTTTTCGGTTTCACATGAGAAAATACAGAATGAGATCAGTCCATTGTTGTTTCAGAAATCCTGTGAAGTAGTTCTCTATGTAATGATAATTTAGGTATTTTAATATTAAATATCAATGGTGAATCATAGAGAGATAAAAAACGACGTGTTTTCTCGAAGATCTCCCGTTTCCCTGCCCTTGCATTCCGGCGCTGCTCCATTCTCACCTCACTTCCCCCTCATCGGCTCTCAAGACCTCCTTGTTAAGAGCAGCCCAAATCTCTCAGCTCAACTCAATGTTTTACTTTTCAGGTTTGCTGCCCAGAAGCTGGGAAGAACGACTGCCAGCGACTGCCAGCGGGTGTCATCGGCACTTGACAGCAGGGAAGCGCAGTTGACACTACCGCAACTACTGACTACTAGTGGGATCTGAGAGTTCCCGAAGGCGACGTCAGTGTGTAAAAGAGCTTTCCAGACCGTACAGCGGGGTCAGGGCATTCTTTTCAGTGGCAGGATGAACGAATCTGCAGGTAGGCAACATCCTGTTTTGTTGCTTCTTTCTTTTCTTTACTAGATGGCACCGCATCGTGCCGAATCGGTGATTGCGCCGAGGGGGGCTGACAATGCGGAGACAAATTTGTGACGTTACGGGAAATCAAAAGAGGGGAACAGGCGTCTTTGTGCTCGGTTCCCGGTACTGATTGAGGTAGCACGTAAAATACAGTGCTAGTTACAAACAACTGCTTATTAGAAACCCCGTTAAGACTTTCATCCGCCAAGTTTTATTATATATATGTATATATATGTGTGTGTGTGTGTATATATATAATATGAAGGGCCACTGATTTTTGCGAAGAAATCTGAACACACAGTAAACTTCAATACTATATATACACCTCGGCTGTTGTTATATCTCATTTGGATACTGGTGTGTTTTCCGCATTCGCCTGAACCACTCAGGATTCTGTAGCTCGACAATGTTCCTTCGTAGTTCGTGCGCAAACAAATAACACGGACCAGAACGTGCTGCAGCCAATCAAAAAAGCTGGACGATTCCACTGTGTCTCAAAATGTCACAGCTCCTATATATATACATATATATAAATTATGGCATATATATGCCATAATTTTATTTTCAATTAAATAACTTAATATTTTTCTTATTACAGCAAGTTTTTGTTTCACAAATGTCTTCAAGTGTAGTCGTCAAATTATATGTATGCGTTATCTGGTAATTATGAAAGTTCAAGAATCTATTGATAATTT
This sequence comes from Clitarchus hookeri, assembly GCA_002778355.1. Lineage (NCBI taxonomy): Eukaryota > Metazoa > Arthropoda > Insecta > Phasmatodea > Phasmatidae > Clitarchus > Clitarchus hookeri. The sequence continues at coordinate 58,358 of NQII01005758.1, forward strand.
CAAAATGGCGCTGCACTAATTACCTTACAAAATNGTTATCTGGTAATTATGAAAGTTCAAGAATCTATTGATAATTTCAAAATGGCGCTGCACTAATTACCTTACAAAAGTTCAGAATTAATGTTTTCTATACAGCTCACAGTATATTACTGTAGAAGCATAACTGTAGTTTTAAACTAACAGTCCCTAAACCACTGAAATACGAAATCTAGAGACTAGTAATTCAACATGGCGTGTAGGGCCGAGCACTAATGTATAGTGGCGAAATGAGTGACGTTTTACTTGCTAAACGAAACCTAACATATTATTAAAAAGTATGCCTACAACACACACTTACAAACAGAGAACGCCTTACTCGGCATTAGAACCTAAAGCTCCTTGCTCAATTAAGGCGGCGTGTAACCGGCTTCGCTGCGGATGTCAGCTGTTTGGCTAGTACTTCCATAAGCAAATAAAAAAGACCAAGCAATAAATTTCAGTTTTATAGCCGATTTTTGCTTCAACAAATTATATGGAAGGTGGTTTTTAGCCACTTTTAATTAAAGCGTTCTGGGAGAACTAACGCCTGGCTGAAATTCCCTTGTTAGACCCCGGAGTACTGGTGAGATGAGAATTTAGAATATGCGTTGTTTCTTGCGGGCAGCGATGGTGTGTATTTACCCTCCTCTTCTATGAGTTATGTCTGGACGTAGGATGTTGCCCGGAAAAACGTCGGCTCACATCTCTTTTTCTTTTGCCTTCCATATGAATTAATTTTCGTGTTTCTGGTGCTATCTTTATGGCTGTGGTTCAAAGTGTCTATAAATGCACTCTTTTTTATTTTAATTTTACAGTAGAGTGAGTGAAAAGTGAATTTGGGCGGCTCTTAACATCGAGGTCTTAAGTTGGTGAGGGTAAAGTGAGGTGAATATGGACCNTCCTTCGCGAAATAAAAAAAAACCCGAGACCTCAAACGCGAGGTGGTGTTCGCCAGAGCATATCGAAAGCGCACTCGGGGGCATTGTGTTGCGGAGTTGTGCTGCTCCGTTGAAAGTGTCTACCCGAGTGTAGCTGGCTTACGTGCCCGGCGGTTCTTTTTCTTCCTACCCGGCAGCACATTTCGGCGTCCAGCGACCCAGGCGCGAGTCGGTCACACAGTTCAAAGAACTGCCCCAAGGCTTGTCTGCAATCGACCATAACCAGAGCAGTGCGCGGAGGAAGGAAAAAAAAAAAAATTGTCTTCGGCTGCTTGGCTACAGTTAAGTTTAAATGGCCAAGACGTCAACTAGCGGAAAATTTTGTTATCACGAAGATCTTTGTTCACATCTTCGACTCGACAGATGCAGCGAAGCAAGGGAATGATTTGCTTAATTCGCTCCACCGAGTCGATTACTCGCAGAAGTAGGTTACTTCCATGAGGGTACGCGATATGCTTTCATGCCTGGAGTCGCAAACGCCATACTCCATTTTCACTCAGTCATGTTTAATTGGAGATTTACAACAAACAGCGCAGAGCCAAGTTGACAACACGAGAAAATGGACAGAAAGAAACAGAGTATTCTTAAATATCGTCAACTTAAATATTTGCATTCATGTATCTGCGTAGGTCCTATGCGTTCAACTTTCAGATGCATTGTGTTTGTTTGCCGTTTAGGTCACCATTTTGGTTTTTGGAAAGCATCATGTATGCTCATAGCCAAACACAGAAACACCATATTTACCTCTGAATCAACTCTGTGATCACCGAAGCCAGAATGACGCTGACGTACGGCAACGTCTTCCGTACTTCATATTTAAGGCGGGCAAAAGTGGAACAGGAATTGTCCTCGCCCGAAAAATAAGTAGGCACCTATCTTAAAGCAGAATGAGTTTTCCCAGTGAGTGAAATGCTTCTCGGCGAAGTAAAATTAATCGAGATTTTCTCTTCCTAACCCTTTCAGATCGACTTTAATTTTACGGTTTCATGTGCTGCAAACTTAATTTTTATGATGCGTGCTGTACTTAAGTCGACACAACACTTTTTCGTTGTCCCAGCAAATGGGCTCCATGTTCGGCTACAGTTATATGAACCAATTAGGCCTAGTCCATTGATACTGTTTGTGAATCATTTACCCACAGGTAAGATTATTGGTCCTTGAGCTTCGCAGTGTGCAGTACAGACCAAACTTACCTACACATGCGTAATGTACACATTGGTGTACACTAGGCCTCGAAGGCTTGAACTTCGGCTTAATACTATTCAAGAAACAAATTGTTTTTCTAGAGAATAAGGATGTTTAAACGTTTCGTGATTCCTTATCGATTATAACTATATTAAAATCACAAATAATTTGAAAAATAACGGTTATAATGTTTTTTTAGCATAATTATAACAATTTGAAATTAAAATTCAGATTCGTACAAATTTTAAAAATTATTTTAGCCCAAAGTTTTGTTTTAGCTGAAATATTTACTAAACTCACAGGAATGGCACATTACCCGTTTTTTAAAACTCGTCAGTTCATTTACCTTAAGGGCTTACATAACGTTTTGACATTACGTAAATTATATTTATAAAGTTAAAATTGAAAAACGGACGAACCGCATAACAAACTTCCATGACATATTCTTAATGACGTCATAATAACATGGACAGTTATTTTGGTCTGTAGCATAACGTAATAAATTTGTTATATTTTGTAATTTGCACGAAAAGAAAAATATTTTAATAAAATTTATACATTCCGTTTTATTTCTGATAAGTTATATTCTTCATCATAGTATTTTTTTTCAGACTATTACATTACGTCAGAAATAAAAAAGGAAGTAGTATGCTAGAAATGTAGATAATAGTTTTGGCCTATCGATCTCTCTTAATGCTTCATTTGTGGGAAGGGGGAGGCGTTCATGGTTTCAGAAAAATATGGGAAACANGGCCTATCGATCTCTCTTAATGCTTCATTTGTGGGAAGGGGGAGGCGTTCATGGTTTCAGAAAAATATGGGAAACCGAAATTAGGATTACCAGATCGAGAATCGAGCCCTAGTCTTCTCGAATGTGAGTCCACTGTGTTATCTGCGTTGCCTTGCTCTGCGTATGGAGAAAGAGTTATGGCATGTGGGATGAAATGCGGAGAGCATAGGGTGGAAAGAGAGGCAGAAATATTGCGACTGAGGAAATAACTGAAGTAAACCTAATTTATTGAAGAAAGAAAGCAGGAAGAAGAATGTCGGATACCTAATGGCTAGCAAGGAAAATTCCATAGAAAAAAAGAAAACTAAAGCTTTGTAAATCAATACCAATAACTGCTGAATTTGAAAAATTCAGTAACTCAAATAAGCAGTTGTCTCTCATTTATCCAAATGGAACAGTTTGCACTTTTCTCTGNAATTTGAAAAATTCAGTAACTCAAATAAGCAGTTGTCTCTCATTTATCCAAATGGAACAGTTTGCACTTTTCTCTGCCAAAATTAACTGATCTTGAGCAACTTACACCATTTAATATTGAAGTGAGTAACGGAATTACCTCGACATATTGGGAAAAAGGTACTGTATAGCAGATTCCTTATTTCCTCTTACACCATAGTATATAGAGCAAACGACTAAAATGACAATACGCAACCTTAAATTTTACTTAGTCGTCTACTTGCATCCAACACGTAGTAAAGATAAATTTAATTGTAGTTTTGTTACTTATTCCCTAGTTAAACTATTTGGTCCCCGTATTCATGATCGAGGNGGCCTATCGATCTCTCTTAATGCTTCATTTGTGGGAAGGGGGAGGCGTTCATGGTTTCAGAAAAATATGGGAAACAGAAATTAGGATTACCAGATCGAGAATCGAGCCCTAGTCTTCTCAANGTTTTGGCCTATCGATCTCTCTTAATGCTTCATTTGTGGGAAGGGGGAGGCGTTCATGGTTTCAGAAAAATATGGGAAACAGAAATTAGGATTACCAGATCGAGAATCGAGCCCTAGTCTTCTCAAATGTGAGTCCACTGTGTTATCTGCGTTGCCTTGCTCTGCGTATGGAGAAAGAGTTATGGCATGTGGGATGAAATGCGGAGAACATAGGGTGGAAAGAGAGGCAGAAATATTGCGACTGAGGAAATAACTGAAGTAAACCTAATTTATTGAAGAAAGAAAGCAGGAAGAAGAATGTCGGATACCTAATGGCTAGCAAGGAAAATTCCATAGAAAAAAGAAAACTAAAGCTTTGTAAATCGATACCAATAACGGCTTAATTTGAAAAATTCAGTAACTCAAATAAGCAGTTGTCTCTCATTTATCCAAATGGAACAGTTTGCACTTTTCTCTGCCAAAATTAACTGATCTTGAGCAACTTACACCATTTAATATTGAAGTGAGTAACGGAATTACCTCGACATATTGGGAAAAAGGTACTGTATAGCAGATTCCTTATTTCCTCTTACACCATAGTATATAGAGCAAACGACTAAAATGACAATACGCAACCTTAAATTTTACTTAGTCGTCTACTTGCATCCAACACGTAGTAAAGATAAATTTAATTGTAGTTTTGTTACTTATTCCCTAGTTAAACTATTTGGTCCCCGTATTCATGATCGAGAACATGTTACACACGAAGAATGTAAATAGAATGGGCACTGTACACAACAAGGAACCGATGGCCAGTATTTTGAACGTATCATTTATGGGAAATCTGATTTGTTGAAGTTCCTGAACTTCTCATTTATGAATGATCAATGACGACATCAACAAACNAGTAAAGATAAATTTAATTGTAGTTTTGTTACTTATTCCCTAGTTAAACTATTTGGTCCCCGTATTCATGATCGAGGACATGTTACACACGAAGAATGTAAATAGAATGGGCACTGTACACAACAAGGAATCGATGGCCGGTATTTTGAACTTATCATTTATGGGAAATCTGATTTGTTGAAGTTCCTGTACTTCTCATTTGTGAATGATCAATGACGACATGAACAAACAACTCACTACGTTGCTCGCTGGTTGCAAGAAGCGCGCTCGATACATGTACAGGTAACATAAAAAAATTGCACGATTGCAACACTTGAGCTTGTAAATGCATTCGTAACTGAACCGACTAAACTACAGTCATTTGGTTTTAGCAACAATCCACCAAAAATAAGCTGCCTTCCCTGGAATTGTTTTATAGAATCAAAATATTATTAATTGTACGCGAACGTAAATTATTAGTTTGCCTGGGATATAATATGCACTGTACTACCCTGCATAGCATTTAATACAATTACAATTCCTTTCTTACAACACAAGTAAGGATTATGAATGAACAGTGTGTCATCGCGCTGGTACTTGGTATTTTATCAGTTTTGAATGGTACGCGACGTGAATTGCGTTGTAGAAATGAAAAGTATGCATTATACTTGTAATAGTAAAAGTTTCGTTGCGATGTAAATTGGTTTTGGTCTTATGGCTTTTGCTGATAGAATACTCCCTTGCATCATTGTATAAACTTTTTTCTGACAAAAATATACATCGTACAGCAGGTTATTATTTTAATTAATGGTTTTACATANATCATTGTATAAACTTTTTTCTGACAAAAATATACATCGTACAGCAGGTTATTATTTTAATTAATGGTTTTACATACATGGCAGCTGAAACTCATTAAGAATATTTCTTTTAATGAACCATAGACTCCCGTAGCGAAATATAATTCATGACCACTTTTGTTGTAAACTGTTTTGAATTAGACTCCTAGTTAAAAAGTATTGCGCATAGTTTTAGTAACCACATTTATTTCGTTTATTTTGTAGGCATTCCTCTCCAGTAAGCAGAAACACACAGAATATAAGGGCTTTGTAAGTTGTGTGTTGGAAAGTTTTTGGTTTTTTGGATTTTTTTTTATTTTTTGGATTATTTTTAGTGTTTTTGGATTTCAAGTTCAAAGGTCACCGGGGTCAAGGTAAAAGTCGTTGTTATCCAAAATGGTGGACAAGATGGCCACCGGTTGACCGGAATGACAGAACATGAAAAACTCCGATGCTCCGCACCCCTAGCCCTTTGCCCCAAAACGACATAATCATTCTACTTATATCAATAACTAATCTAAGGCAAGCCTTGTGCGTTAATATACGTAAGTAGATACATTTCTAAAAAGTATCGATTTAATTTTTAATATGCCATTTTTATGGGTTATTGTTTCTAAAATCAAACAAATAAGTTTTAGGGCATTGCTGATTATCATTAAAGGTTAGAAACACGATGGATGACTTTAACAAACTATCTTCTTCGAGCGCAACTTTGTATGAGGAGTGTATTGTATCAATACAAACTCATAAATATTTAATGTGTGATCTTCCCGATTCCTTCCCAGGAGAATGGCAATGCGGTGGGTGCTCCTATTGTCTGGAGCTGTGTTGTAATACTTAGTTACCTACCTACTTCATCCCACTTTTTATCGCTGCTTTTGCTCTAGGACTCTTCTTAAGATAGGCACAGGAGCCGCTGCACCTTTAAAGATGGCAGAAGTATGTTATAAGTAGCGCCAGTGACTTTTCGCGAAAAGATTTCGAGACAAGATACAGTCCAAAGCACTGTAGGGTCGTGGAGCTTCTTTGATAGGCTAAAATATGTTCTGTCCTGTGTTAACCGTTTACGCTCGAATCACGAGCGTTCACTGTAGGAGTTACTTAGTCCTGAGTGGCTTGGTCAAAGACGGACACAGCACCAGCANAAGGTTCAGTGTCGGAGTTACTTAATCCTGAGTGGCTTGGTCAAAGACGGACACGGCACCAGCAGCCAATGGAGGTAAACCAACAGCTGAGGTGTGTATATAGTATTGAAGTCTACTGTCTGCTCCGATTTTTACGCGAAAAGTCACTGGCCCTAGTTATAAGTAGCGCCACCTGTTCGCGAAAAGATTTACGCTGAAGCTAGACTTCAATATACTATGTGCACACTTGCAGAATTCATTTGACTATTAACAGCTCGTCTTTATGTGAAGTCGGTCTGTTACATGAGTGAGCCAATCAGAATTAAGTTTCTCCGATACTGACCGTCCGTGAATCGTCGGTAGACGGATAAGACGCATAAAATGCAAACGATCCAATCACGAAAGTTGTTCTGAACTAAAGTGCGTTGGAAGACAACTTGTCTTGATATCTGTTCGCGGAAAACAGGCGCCGCTAGTTATAAGATCTCATCACAATACAGAAAAAATGGGTGACCGTCAGCAAGTGTTTCATGTAGGCTGTTCAAACTGAAAACCCTGCTCAATACATGCATTTTTGACCAATTTGTATCTTCCCATCATATGCTAACGTTGCCATGGAGAGAACGACTTTATTCTTGCCCTGATTTTGTGAAACCAAAATTTTTTGGAGCGTAAATATTTATCAAATGCGCTAATTCTTACTTTTGTGTGCATAAAATAAATACAAATAAAATAAAATAATTACAGTGAACACAAATTTAAAGACCACGCTTTGAACCCAACTTTAAAACATGGAGTTGCTTTTATTAAATTACTATAAACCTTACTAGCAGCGTGTCCGTTAAAATATTTCCCAGAATCTGCATGTATTTAAAGGTATGATTAAAAAATGTACTTAACCAATAGCTAATCATAAATAGTGTTTTGTGAGGAACCATTCTCGCTGAAATACTTTAAAAGTGGTTGTACACCACTACTCTACACACACGCATTATTCCAAATACTGGGAACATCACCGAAACTGACATTCGGTGGCTAATATTTCACTCATCGATGTCAATGTTCCAGGTTTTTGAGTTTAAGCCGTATGATAGGCATGTACGAGTCCCCCCCCCCTCCCAACTAATTCGTGGTGAACCGAGCGCAGTTTTTTGACCCCAGGAAGAGCGTTCACAGTTACACGCCGCCCATATTCGGCTGCAGAATTCGTCAAAGATGACCGCGCTCGAGGAATTTCACGCCGCCATCCGGACGTCTCTTTCCCCCACGCGCGGCGTTTATTACGGTGTCGCCGACAGGTCGCGGGTCGGGCGCAAGATGGAATTCACGCAGGGACCGCGAAGTTGGGAAAGAAACGCTGGAGTAACCTTTGTCCTGGAGAATAATCCAGGTGACCCCTTCCTTTCGTGCGCGTCGCTTTGAAACACTTTGCGGTATGGAAACAGGTAGAAAAGGATTTCTCACGATTTATTCGAACGTATATTTGTCACTAGAGGCGATTTGACTCGCGCTAACCCTTTCAGGCCCACTTCAGTTCACGATTTCAGGTGTCTCAAAGAGAAGAAAATATCTATGATGCATGCTGTATTTAAGTCGACTCAACACTTTTTTGGCTGTCACAACCAATGAGCTGCAGGATATATGTTCGGATACAGTTATGTGAACCAATTATTAGCTAGATTATGACTATGATTATTATTTGCGAATCATTTACCCACAGGCAAGATCATTGGTCATCGAACTTTTCAGTGTGCGGTATACAGAAAAAATTTCTTACATGTGCAAATGCACACAATTCTGTTCAATGGGTCTGATTGGTTTACTTTTTAGACATATGTGACTAAATTTTTTCTCAGATAATTTTTATTTACATTGCATGGTTTTTATAAAATTTTCATGCAAATTCAAAATTTTAGTGTTATTGTAATGTACAAATAAAACTTGAGTTTGATAAACGTCTTTTAAACTGTTCCCGGACTGAAACGCTTTATCTTATTTCATTTTCAGGTGTAATTAGAGAAAGTTATTTTTACTAAAATTTGAACAATATATGGCACATTTATAAAATAACAAGTTTTTTTCCGTGGACAACGCTCTTAAAAGAAAACTTAAATTCATAAATTTTAAAGATAACAGTTTCAAACAACAAGTATTCTAAGTGATACTTCTCAAGAAATACTACTACATTAAGAAAAAAAATTATGATAATTTATTTTAATGCAAAATTTTAGAAAGATCCATTAAACATGGAAATTTGCAAGATTGCTNGGTCGGGCGCAAGATGGAATTCGCGCAGGGACCGCGAAGTCGGGAAAGAAACGCTGGGGTGACCTTTGTCCTGGAGAATAATCCAGGCGACCCCTTCCTTTCGTGCGCGTCGCTTTGAAACACTTTGCGGCACGGAAACAGGTAGAAAAGGATTTCTCACGATTTATTCGAACGTATATTTGTCACTAGAGGCGATTTGACTCGTGCTAACCCTTTCAGGCCCACTTCAGTTCACGATTTCAGGTGTCTCAAAGAGAAGAAAATATCTATGATGCATGCTGTATTTAAGTCGACTCAACACTTTTTTGGCTGTCACAACCAATGAGCTGCAGGATATATGTTCGGATACAGTTATGTGAACCAATTATTAGCTAGATTATGACTATGATTATTATTTGCGAATCATTTACCCACAGGCANCATACAGTTATGTGAACCAATTACTACCTAGATTACGATTATGATTATTATTTGCGAATCATTTACCCACAGGCAAGATCATTGGTCATCGAACTTTGCAGTGTGCGGTATACAGAAAAAATTTCTTACATGTGCAAATGCACACAATTCTGTTCAATGGGTCTGATTGGTTTACTTTTTAGACATATGTGACTAAATTTTTTCTCAGATAATTTTTATTTACATTGCATGGTTTTTATAAAATTTTCATGTAAATTCAAAATTTTAGTGTTATTGTAATGTACAAATAAAACTACTCAAACTATTTGCAGAAAATTTGACAAGGGCGACTGAAACGCTTTATCTTATTTCATTTTCAGGTGTAATTAGTGAATATTATTTTTACTAAAATTTGAACAATATATAGCACATTTATAAAATAACAAGTTTTTTTTCCGTGGACAACGCTCTTAAAAGAAAACTTAAATTCATCAATTTTAAAGATAACAGTTTCAAACAACAAGTATTCTAAGTGATACTTCTCAAGAAATACTACTACATTAAGAAAAAAAAATTATGATAATTTATTTTAATGCAAAATTTTAGAAAGATCCATTAAACATGGAAATTTGCAAGATTGCTAAACGAGCCAATATTCCGTAAAAAATGTCACTTATATTACTTTATGTTTGAAATTGTCGTCTTAGAAACTGATGTACTGAGGTGGTATTTCTTTAGCATTTATTCCCCATGTAAACTCTTTGGCTGCAGGCTAGCTAGGCAGATCCCTTACGTAACTGCCATGTTAATAGCATCAGTCCTTTTCCAAACTTGGCGCAGAGAGAATTTAATTCAAACTACGTTATCGGAACAAAAATCTAAAAGTACTATAGAGAAATCTTAATAAAAAAAACGAACACCGTATATTGTAACTACTTTCGGCAGCTGTGCCTATTGAAAAGAAGAAAAATTTTTAACAACAATGCCAGAAGATGAATGGAAGAAAAGATAATATGAATGCAACGAAAGACAAAATACTGCTCATTTTATCAAACACGTTTGCTTCACTCTGCTGAACTAACGTTAACGAAATTTTAAGTGGTTCGTGTTCACTGGATTATTTTTTTCTTGTATTTTGTAATAAAATTATTGACGGAGTGATAAACGGCGTGAGACTTATAGCATTATTTGAAAAAGGCAGCTGCCATGTACCCGCCATATTCTGCACGATGTAGTTTTATTGGCGAATTCAGAATACAACTTGCATAAATTTTAATACTGCTAAATAAACAAACTGCCTTATAAACCTGAACACGTGACATCGTTGAAATGCTAAATACTAGTTCCTTAATGCCACTTAGCACNAACAAACTGCCTTATAAACCTGAACACGTGACATCGTTGAAATGCTAAATACTAGTTCCTTAATGCCACTTAGCACGTAACTATTGGCCGTTCATACAGTCAAATGAACGGGGAATCCCTACCTTAAAGAAGTGGGATTACGGTGGTTCCGCNGTAACTATTGGCCGTTCATACAGTCAAATGAACGGGGAATCCCTACCTTAAAGAAGTGGGATTACGGTGGTTCCGCGTAAATCACCATTAAGGAAGCTAAATTCAACCATTGTAACAATTAATAACCTTTATAAATTTCCGGTGGTACAATTTGGCGGTAATTTGGCTTTTACACTCTAAAATCTTAACAGTTTCAACTTTTCCAAATCAGCTAATTTGACGGCTGATCCTTTGAGACTGCTCATCTTGAATCAGCAAAATTCTACTGTTAATTTCATTTGCTATAATTCGCTTTTCAAAAAGTGATTTCTACTGACTCCTAGGGAAATCCACTGACCTGGCAATGAAAAAGTGGATTCCACTGATTAACCAGTAGATAACAACAATTCAACTGAAGATTCAATAAAATAATTCTACTGTTTGAAATCACTGATTCATATTGAAAGTGCCAGTTTGTATTGCAAACACGGTATCAACAGAAAAAGTACTGAAGTTATGATAATCTGAAAGAAACCAATAAGATGTAAATGGAAAAACAAGAGAAAATTGAATTGCATAAGAAATCAATTTTACTTATCGGGAGAGGAAATATATAGCTAATAAATTAGTAGTGTAAGCAATTTGCATACGGTGTACTTGGNCAATTTTACTTATCGGGAGAGGAAATATATAGCTAATAAATTAGTAGTGTAAGCAATTTGCATACGGTGTACTTGGAAGAATTAACAAGGATAATAAATACACTCTTTTATAAAACAGATTAAAACTTTGTACGGCGATGACTTAAATAAAATAAAAACATCTCCTTCGCATAAATACGAGCTGTAGAACAAGCCAAAAGATACAATATATGTACTCGAGACAGCGTAACACCATATGACTAAAAAAACCGTGTGCATAAAGTGGATAGAATGGCACGACTACATCACGGCAGCGGAGGTTTCAAGTTTATAGATGATAGCTATAGATTGGAGACCTGTAGGAAAGAGAAGCACTGAAAGACCTATAAAGAAAGATAAAAGGAACTGTTCCTGCACTGTTAGAAAAATTGTCCGTAAAATTACGGAATATACCGGTTACAAATTATCCAGACATCTGCGTTAATTTACGGTCTCTTCGTTTTTATCAATGACGTTCTCTCCATAAATTTCCCGTAAATCTCCGTGAATTCACGAATCGTGCCCACAAACATGCAAGTTTTTTTTAAATGTGTTCTTTATAAAAATAGGTAGCAAAAATATTTACTTTCTTTATGTGGGTGATTCCATGTAAATAAAAATAGCTACAAAAAATTGTCGGGTGTCGGGACTTGAACTCTGAGAGAAACTTTGATACTCCAACACATTATCGACTCACCTACCACGCTTTGCAAGAAATTATGTTGTAAACACGGAATTTATACGGAATGATGCATGTACCTCTTAGTTTCTAGAAATGTTAGTGTGTGTGTGCGATTTTTTTTTTTTAAATTTNAAATTTCAGGTTTAAAAACAAGGCAAGAAAAAGTTTTATTTTCTTAGTGTATTTCACTATGTATAAAATTGAAATTTAAAATGTCTAAATAAATAGTGCTGTAGTGGGATTTGAACACGAATCGAAAACTTAATTATCAGTAACTCGAAAGACTCACCTGCCACACATTTACACGAAGTGTTTTGTAAATATGGATTTTACATGAAAGTGACGAACGCGCCTGTCTTAGTTTCAAGTCGTGTTAGAGGGCTTGCTGTATTTGCGGTTTATAAAACGAGGTTACGAAAATATTCTTTTATTTTCGTTATGTGCGTGTTTCGCTGTGTGCACAGAAGCGGAATTTGAACACGAATCAACGAATTGGCACTCTACGAGTGATTCTCACTCACCTACTGCTATTTTACGCGTATTAGTATTGTGAATATGAGATTTTGTACGCTTCAGGTATCATCTGCATTGTTCGTGCCTCAAAATCGAAGCCATAATACTAATACGAAGAACTTTCGTATTTTATATTTACGGAGCTCATTTCCATTATTCGCCATTACGAAGTGCCTTTCNATACTAATACGAAGAACTTTCGTATTTTATATTTACGGAGCTCATTTCCATTATTCGCCATTACGAAGTGCCTTTTTGTAAATTAACTCTACATGTCAGTAAAAGTTTTCATAAATATACAGCAATTTCTAACGATGTACCAACGTACACTGAAACGCTCCAAAGGGCAAATAAGAGAGAGTTCTTCAACATGCATAAAAATGAGCAAAAGGTAATTTATGGACGTTTGGTTGGAAGAGGAGCTCTAAAAGCTTAAGGACTTATGAAAAAAAATTTTTTTTTCCGCTGTCACTTACTCACTCTCAAAAAAAAAAGTGTTTCACCAAGATTTAAAGTGCAAATATCTCCTTGTGACATTTCCAAAATATTTCTTAATCGATCAGTTTTAACAGCGAGTGATCGGAATTAACGCAATTATATTTTTGTACACAGCTGGTCAATTTATTGAACGTCGAATACGTTGTTTTCGACACGATGAATATATTATGTTGAAATATTAATCTCCCATGCTTGTCTAAAGTACGCCNTCAGTTTTAACAGCGAGTGATCGGAATTAACGCAATTATATTTTTGTACACAGCTGGTCAATTTATTGAACGTCGAATACGTTGTTTTCGACACGATGAATATATTATGTTGAAATATTAATCTCCCATGCTTGTCTAAAGTACGCCCAACTGCAAGCAAGACAAATGCAAGTGGATTCACGCATCTGTCTGCAACACGACAGGAGGCGGGGCGAGTCTGAAAACAAATTGCATTCCCGTCTGCTTCATCACTTCACCGCCAGCGAGAACAATGGATCCCCGTCCCGAGGGAGAGTTCGCTTGCCGCTGCCACCTGCTGGAGAAACGGCACCACTTGATACGATAAAAGCGACGTGACGAGAAATGTTTGNTATGCGAACGCCAAATAGTAGCACAGTAGTACCTCGATTGTTAAGCCGCCACCGGCCAGCCAAACGCTCGACTCGACATGCGATACGTTACGATACTATATATTGATACAAAATATTTTTTTTGGAATCCCTAGAGCATACGAGCCGAGTGGCAGCGCGCGCAGACAGGTCCCGACCTGCTGTATTTACGTCTGTAAGGGTTTTGTTAGTTGACGGCTCAGTCAACGCTGTCACTCATTCAAAATGAATTTATACCATAATTATACCATAATTGGACTTCCCCGTTTAGAGAAAGAACCGCCTGAATTACTGAAAGCAAAAGTTGATTTAGCTATGTTTGGTGCATCTGCTGAGGAGCGGCGTCGCTGTGAGATAGTTCGCACTGTCCATAGGCTTTCAGAGCTCACAAATAAACTAATTGAGCTGAGGTTCAATGTCTCCCGAAGTGCTACTTATATTCGACTGCTGCCTAGACGGGCAGATACGCGTGAGGCTAAGCGCCACGTAGTGACTGTTCCGGTGAAGCTGAGCCGTCCTGAAGCTGACCATCACAAAGCACACCAAGACCAATACTTTTGTGTGACCTCCATAAGGTCTCTGGAGACAGTAGCCTCAGTACTTGGCCCTCACTCCGTGACTTTTTTTATCTCAGGATGATAAAGCCCGTGATCCCATAGGACTCACAGCGGCAAACAAGTAGGCGCCCTTGCTAATGCACGTTGAATACAAAGTGTCGCTGCCAGATCACGACTTTGTGATTGCTTCAAGGCACAAATTGATTCCGAGTGTGTATGCTCTTTGTGAAGTGAAGCCCAATGAGATGGGTCGGCCAGAAGCCGTCTCATACAGTGGACCAACTTATATAGCAATCCGAAGTGGCAAGCACTCTTCGTGAACTGCAACTAGTCACGCTCAAGATTTGGACACTGTTATAACCCTTGATACTTTTTACAACTTTATGAAAAACGGCGACGGCGAAGTTAAGCCTGTCCTTATCATTTCGAGTGATGGCGGTCCCGACGAGAACCCACGATATCGCAAAGTGATCGCACACGCTAAAGAGCATTTCAAAAAATATCATCTGGACGCAATATTCATTGTGACTAATGCCCCTGGCAGAAGTGCTTTCAACAGAGTAGAGAGGCGCATGGCTCCACTCAGTCGAGAGCTAACGGGTGTTGTTCTTCCCCATGACTCTTTTGGGACACATCTTGACTCCAGCGGCAGAACAGTAGACGTTAGACTGGAAAAGGATAATTTCAAAAAGGCAGGGGAAATTTTGGCTGAAATATGGTCTGCAGGTGTGCATTGACGGACACGAAGTCGTTGCTAAATACATAGACTCGAATAATGTTACTTCCAGCGTCCCAGACCTTCCAGCCGAAGAATGGTACACCGAGCATGTATGAGAGAGCCAATATTTACTTCAGGTACGCGGCAATTTGTTCACATTTAATAATGTAGTGNGTACACCGAGCATGTATGAGAGAGCCAATATTTACTTCAGGTACGCGGCAATTTGTTCACATTTAATAATGTAGTGTTTTATTTTCGTATGAATTTTCACAGTAGTTTACCTTATATTTTGACCACGATTTCATGCGTACTTTTTTATATTTTTCTGAAATTTCTTAACAAGCGTGAGCACTAACGAATTTATTTTCATTTAGAGTTAAAAATAATGAATTGCTTTTAATTTTTGCTTCAGGTTGTGAAATGCGATGATAGGGACTGCTGTAGCCCACGCCGGAGTGCTCTACATATGATTCTTCACGACCGTTTTCTGCCACCTCCATACCCTATCAATCAGGTTGATGGGCATCCGACGGTCCCGGACCCTGAAGAGCATGACGGAAAGTCGTTCGCTCCCTTCTTGATTCGCCACTGCCTACCGATTCAACCTTTGCACGCCTTCATCAGCATGCCCTACGACCTCTATTGCCCAAGTGTACGTGGTGATCTAGAAAAGAGATGCTGCAGTACGTGCGGTATTTACTTTTCATCCATCATAGGAGCTGCAGAGCATCGGCGTGCAGTCCACAGTGCACTAGCTGCAACAGCGCGCAAAGTACGACTCTCAAGAATTGTCACACGTCGAGCTACTGAGCTTCTATGTGCAAGCGACAACGGTTTAGAGTGGCTAAATCAGAGAGAGGTTGAAGGAGCAGATGATTTTATTGAAAACCACATGGACATGTTGGTTCCAATAGTAACTCTTGAGACCGCACATGAGTCCCCGTGGACAGAAATAGAATAAATATTCTTTAACAAATTCATGTAGTTTCTACTTAAATATTGTATTGTTTGATTTTCTCACTGTGATTCTAGACTACGTAATTAGAAATCTTAAATACTAGTCTTAACTAGCCTTAAATAAAAGTAACTAAGACAATTATGTTTTTTTTTTTTAAATAAATCAATCACGGATTAACGTATTTACACTAAAAATACGAATTTTTAAAAATCTCATGTGGTATTAAAGGGGAAAGGGGGAGGGGGTCGAGAAAAATATCACGACATCTCACCAAGGGGGGAGGGGGGTCGAAAAATCATCAAAATCGCCTCACGTAATTTATGAACGCTCCTTTACTAAGTAATTACCTTCAACTGTTCTCGCACTGTAGATTACTCAAAAATACAAATGTGAAACAGTCGCTTATACCGCCAACTGCAGCAGCACTGTTAAAAATTTCCGTGTATTTCCGGACATTTCTTTAGGAAACGTACCGTAAATATACAGTAACGCAATCCGTAATGGCGGAGAAACGCAGTCGTCTTCGTATTTCTTATAGCTTCAGGTTTCGGGAACGAAGAATGCCGAATCCACGCGAAGCTTTCTTCGCCACTGTAGGCAAAAAATTATCGTTTCTGCGGCTGTTAGGTTATCTACGCCACTATCTCAAACATTAAAAAGTATCATCAGGCGTTTCTAACAGTTAGCAACACTTAAAATACAATAACTTAAAAAAAAAAATGGAAAAGTTTATTATGTGGCTGTATTTGGAATACCAACGTCATACCACACAATTCATGCGCATAATAGTTGCAGGTGAGTGGTTAGAGTTGTAGATTAGGAGTTTTTCGGCTCGGATTCAAATCATGCCTAAGTATAAAATATTTCCACTTTTTAAAATATTTTTCTATACACAGTAGAACACCCACATAACGAAAGTTAAAGACATTTTCATTGCCTCTTTTAATTTTAAACTAGAAGTACAGAAAACTAACTAGGAAATTAACTGAGAGGTTCCGTGAATTATTGGAAAAGTTTTGTGAAATTTCCGGAAAATCAGTTTTCGAAAAATCGATGTGCCCGTAACTTTACGGAGACTTTATGGACACCTTTGCATAAACTTGTACCAGTACTACCCGTAAAATTAAGGTAATTTTTTTTAACGGTGCGCCCCTGCCAGCCTAATGGCGTTACTAGCCAGCAAAGCGTCAGAATGCCGCTTGCGAATCAGTGCCTGGTGCGTACTCGCCAGCCGGTAATCCAGGTAACAGAGAGTCTCCCGCAACACGCAGTAAGTAATCAGACACGAAGCCTGTTCCAGAGCTTTGGCCAGCCAATCAGCGAGTGGGTACGCCCACCCCGAAGGAGAAGCCACGTCACTTTTGTGTACTTGCATACACTGCAATAAAACTTAAAATATTTATCTGAAACACAAACAATGTTTGTCTATTCCTACGTTTAACACCTTGACTCATAAATTTGAAATATAGTTATGTAGCTCAGAGATTATGTTAGTATAAACTTTCATCATAAAACCGCACACAAAGTTATCCCTCACAGTGGATTCAAACACGAAACTGCGAGGTCACTAAGAAAAGCCTTAGTGATCTCGGCCATTGTTGTTAGATATAGATGTATAGTGGAACATTTCAACTGGAGAATTATTTACGTTCTAAAAACAGGAACATCAGTTTTTTTTTTTAATATCGTGGTAATACAGGAAAATTTATTTTAAAACACAACTAGTATTCTAACACAAGGCACGTGTAATTACGGCAGTTGTGAGGTTCTCCGTTGTAAAATGTTTTCACAGGGTGAAAAAAAAACGTCTGTCGTGTATTTTTCCAGTCTCCAGAAATTGGCGTGCTACTAAAATTACGAGTTCAACACCTGTAGGCCGGACTCCACATGCGTTTGTACACTCGAGTCGACATCAATTGCTCATTGCTGCGACAGTCGGCGTTAATGATTGGTCCTTCATTTTTTGTAGGTTTTTTTATTGGATCAGAGACGTCCAGGAAGAGTCAAAATATGCCGTGGGTCAATTGCAGAAGAAACGCAAACGTGCAAGTGTTTGAAACCTATTGTTACGTGTTGCCACATAACATTCGTGCCCTACCCCTCCGCCCCTCGGGCGCGCGTTGGTATCACCAGTAAATGGAGAAGAGCAGACAGAGTTACAGAGAGAGCCGTGATATCGTGTCACGTGCCACGATTAGGCTATCGGGACCGATGTCGCTCCCGTTCTTGGAAGACTGAATGTGTCGGGTGGTCGTTGCGCGAATGTTCTGGTCAAGCCCCCCTCGGCGCGATTGAGGGCACGAAGAAACTTCTGGGCCAGGCCAGCTGAGCTGTACAAGCCGCGGCGTGCGTCTGTAGGGTCATTAACGCCAGGTGTGCGGCAGCATCAGAACGACGAGAGATGACGCAGTGACTAGTTTGTTATAGTCTGCACGCATCGTGAGAGAGAGAGAGCCGGCTGGACTGTGGGAAATCTTGACTTTATGAGTGACAGACATTTTGGAATGGTGGCAATAGAGAGTTTTAATCCTCTATAGGTAACCAATAAATGAAGATTAAGTGTCCGTAGCTGCTATAAAGACATTAATAAAGACTTAACTTATAACAGATATTGGCACCAAACATTGCGCTCACTGATAGGAATAAAAAGTATTAATAATAGAGATAAGTATTTAGTATTTTAATGTTGTAAAAAACTGTGAGTATTTTTATAATATTGTTAATAAATTATTTTTTGTTATTTTACTTTTATTATGACCTTTATACGAACTCGGATAGGCCCTTGATGACTTGTAACACTATTTTTTTCACATAATGATTCTGCAGATCTCTGCCTATTCTGCGTGGAATAAATTAAACTCATATATATCACCTACAGAATGGTAGCGTACAGCTGCCTACTCCAATTCTATTGGCTTACAGAGGCACTGGAACCATTAAAAAATGGTTAGGGGGGGGGGAGAGGTAAAATATGTTCATCGCGACCTTACCCTTGCCAGATCTTGTGGGTGGGTTGCAACACGGCATTTTTCACTCCCGATATTGTATTGTCTTGTACATTAATGAATTGTGTAAGAGAAACAATGTTTTTCTCGAGCAAAATTACCATTCATCAGCCCCACAATTGCTTATGTTAACCCATTATTGTCTATATGTATATGGGGTACAAGTAAATAATTTGTTGTCGACTTCAAATTATGAGAAAATGTTTGGCAATAAAGTTAAATGAAATGCACAGAAGAAAATGTCAATGTTAAATATTTACTTTACCGACGTACTTGCCACTGGACCACCTAAGGCTCCCATTACTGTGTGCTGAGATGTGATAGTTGTTTGTCAATATGTAATTTTTGGTTTCTTCAACATGAATATTTATATATTTTTACTGAGTATTGCGTACACACGGTTCACCTTTAATGCAATCGATATACATGTTTGTTTCGCATTAAAATTTTTAACCGGACTTAATATTAAGAATTTAAGGAGGACCATTGTATTCAGGGTTTGTATAATATGCTAGTTTATTTTAATTGTCTTTCAAATTTTCCCCCATAAATTTCATGGGTTAGCTCTTTTCTCATAGAAAGGAAAATACACGAATGGAAGCCATAAAACCCTAAATTTCTAGCGCATTGCCACCTTCGATTTCCAAGAAAATTATAATCGTCAATAAAAACAAAATGGGGGATAAGATACATGCAAAAATTTAGGGTGGCTTTTTTTATCAGTTAAATGACCCCCCCCCCCCTTTTTCCCAAAACCTTAATAAAACAAAATTCAAATTTGGAATTTTTTCTGAAACTACGAACATCTCTCCTAACAGTAATATATATATATATATATATATATATATATATATTACTTAACAAATGTTACCAAGATTATTTTTGAAACGTACTTCCCGAAATACCTAAGATTTTTGAATAACATATATTGAGTCTATTGTCAATACGTTAATTTTTGTGTGTGGATTTAATGAGTTGACACATTTTCACTAAACTCTCATATTCCAAATAAGCTTCGTACATACCTGTCACATCACTCAGACGTATTAATCATAGGTATCTAATTGTTACAACCAAATTTATCTTTCAGTAACCAGGTAATTATTTCCAAAATATTTCGTAAGCGATCACTAAAAACCAAGGCGAGCATTACTTTTAAAAATGTCTTCCTACCCTAATAGGTAGAGAAAAAGCATCTAGTTGATACAACAGTATCTGGTTGAATACCTCGAAACTTTGATAATCACGCCACGTAATAGAATTTAATCTTATTCAGGCTTACGTAAATGCTAGTAGCTAAGTTGTATTGTCAAGTGTATGTATTATATATATATATATATATACACACACACACACACACATTATTAAAGTTTCTATTTGAACTGTGTGGTTTACGGACATTCAGCGCAAGTATGCGTACATTTTGAATATATGAATAATCCGTTAATGATCACCGTATTTGGTTAATAATTTTTCATATGGGTACGTATGCGACAAAGATAATCGTTATTTGTACACAATTCGTACTTGCAGTGTTATGTTTCAAACATATTTTGGAGAACAGCGTTACAACTAATGCGAACTAGTGTTAAGCAAAAAATTTGTAATTGTGTGCATAAAATAATTTATTGTTTTCTGAATAAAAAATCTAAGACAGATTAATTGATTTTTTAAAAAATTCTTTATGAATCTTAATTTCTATTTTCATTATTTAATTTAGAAAATAACTACTTCTTATTTCTTTTTTGCCAACGGAGCTTCTGTGACCTGAATAAGTTCCAATACAGTTTAGTAAAACAGTACTAATTTTACATAATCCATAAATTTAACTAATGCTATAGCTACGGTTAGATACGCCAGGTGTGTAGCCATGGTCTATTATCGAATAAACCATTTCTTTGATAAATATTCACGCTGAAGTTATGAAAAGCTCACTTGTTTGTCAGCCACGACAGCGTTCAATTTCAATACTCACTGTCATTATGGGCTTATCAAGCGTTCTAGTTAGAGTCTGCTTTACCCATTTTTCATGTAACTTATTAATACAAACAATTGTATTAATAACTGACAAATTGATTGGACTCTATGAATTCACAAGAACTGCAAAAAACTAAACAGACTCAAAATTCTTTGAATTTTCTGTTGAATATCACGAGTCACCGTATATTTCGCACACAACAAGTTAAAAATTCAAAATACAACAGCTGACTTAAAAGCCGAAATCTGCCCACTAGTGAACACTTTGCTAATATAATTCGAAATAATGGTTATATCACGTTTTCGATTACTTGCTCCAGTATGAAGCTATCTAAACATTAAAACATTGATTATCTGAAACAAAACTGATCGCACAGATAATATCATCAAGCATAACTGCGTTTACATGAACGTAGACAATGGAGAATTGGCAGACATTCAACTGACAATGGAATTTCTCTTACTGCTCACGCCGCGACCTTTTCATCCGGCACAGCCATTGAAAAGATACCATCTCATACTTTCACAGTTATGTTTATTATTTCAATTGTTTCTGGTGTTTATTTATAGGTTACTTCCCTGTAACTTTGCACAAAACAAATGCCGTACAAGACAGGAAGTCGTATCGAAAGTAAAACATTTATATGGAAATATCTATTCCAGCAATGAAAGTAGTTTCAGGAAGGTTGCAACAGATGACTGCTGATACCAGAAATGCGATGCAGTATTAAACATTTGAATGCAGTATGTTAAAGGATGGAAAAACTTAGCATTGTGTTGGTATTATCACTCTCCCGTGCGAAAATGCCTGTAAATTTATAAGTATCGGGNAATGCGATGCAGTATTAAACATTTGAATGCAGTATGTTAAAGGATGGAAAAACTTAGCATTGTGTTGGTATTATCATTCTCCCGTGCGAAAATGCCTGTAAATTTTATAAGTATCGTGACTGAATTTGACTTTAAATAACTTTAATCTTCAGTTCTCACATATTCCTGGAGACAGTTATGTCACATACACAAATATTTTTATCCATTTAATTTTGCAAGTACAAAGTTACTATATATTTACCAAACCTGTCACTGAAGTGAGTGAAGATATTTGTGCAGCTCTTAACGGCAAGGTCTTGAGAGCCGATGAGGGTGATTGAGGTGAATATGGAGCATCGCCGGAATGAAAGGGCGTGGGAAACGGGAGATCGCCGAGAAAACCCGCCGACCAGCGGCATCATCCGGCACGATTCCCACATGCGAAAATCCGGGAGTGACTCGGCCAGGTATTGAACCCGGTGGGAGGCGAGCAGGTTAACCGCTCAGCCACCGCGGTTCCGGCCTGTCACTGGAGTTCCGGTACAGCTTGTTGGTGGCAACATATATTAAAAATTGTGAAGCGTTTGAAATCATTCAATTCAATCACTGTGTAAAACCAAAATAAAACAATAATGAAAATATATTGTGTGTGTTGTGGGAATATTTTTATCTGAAACGGTCAATGACAGGGTGCTGCTTCAAACATACTGCCGGATGCATTATTACCGAATGAACCACCGACCAAACTTAATTTTTATGGTATTTTTTTTAACATGGTTTTATAATTTTCTCATTTAATTTCTGGAAGGATTAAAGGGAGGCAGCTTATAAGTTATCTCTTTATAATTTACATGTAGCTAAGAAAGAGACATCATGCCTGAATTGTGAACCGTGCCCAAGATCAACATTTTTTTTCTCTTCAAAATGTAATGCTTACGTCATTTGGAAACGAAAGTGTTAAAAATTAACTAGCTTTTCTAATCCCGAAATTAAAGCACGGCCATAAAAATATTGTAGACCATATATCAATTGTGAACTTATAAAGCATGCCGAATCCGTATGATTTGTAGGCTATGAATTGTTGTGACTCAGAGTTTGAGCGACGAGTCTGCACAGTTCACTATTATGAATAGGTAGCACAGTTTTTGGTCTTAATGTGTGAAACTACGCGATGGTTAAGCCAAAACAAATAGTAAAGTAAAACTGGTTTTGTGTTTTTCAGAAGCGCACGTAATTTTTGGCTTGCATTTAAATAAAATTTGAAGACGTAAAAAGCTTGCAGACTCATTAATCAATAAAGACGGTATGATTTATCCTCATCCGTTTTTAGCTGTGTTGGAGGTCTCGGGAATAGCATTTTTAACGTACATGACGTATTGAGAGTATTAAACGTACCTCGCCTGGAGTGTGTTTTATTTTTCTACATTGGCGTCATGGGGATAAGTTTAATGGATTGGTAGAAAAAAACATGGATTACAAACACACTGAAACTTAATTCAAGCGCCACGTACGCGGCGTACGTAACATAATAGTATTGGTGTTTTACTACATGCATGCTAAACAACTAATAGACAGAAGGAGTTGATATATGCATGCGTACATAGTAAAAACATATTTACACTACATTTCTTTACGGAAGTTAGACGGCTATGATTAATTTAAAGTGTAAATTACTTTAATGTTAAAACTTAATTTTATTTGAACTCATTACACACTGACGTATTTTAAATTTTGCTGTAATTTACTTGTAATAATAGAAAAATAATCTTAGCAAATAGTTTTAAATTAAAAGACTGTAAAAATCAAATATATAGTGTGCTTACATTATTTAGAATTATATATGTAACAAAAGTATTTCACGTAATTCGCAATACCATAGCATTTAATTGCTACTCATTTCTTAACAGGGGAGTAAGTAAGAATTGCGTGTGTGAATATCATGCTAGGCTATTAGTGTTTATACCCTTTCATACAGTATCTTTCTCGGATAGACGTCGTGTTAAATACACACACTAAAAATTAGGTAGACCAATTTTCGTCTTCTGCACATGTACCGAACATTGACCTACCCCACACTAATTCAACTGTAAGTCACATGGTCAACAGTGATGAACGTGTATGTTTATATCATAGTTTTCAAAATATAAGGGCTTTTGTATTTATAAAATAATGTTACTTTTTTAATTGTTTGATATAATTCCATTAAAAATTTAGCAAGAGGAAGTATACCAATATCTCAAAGCACTTGTTTACATAAACAGTGTTCTAATCTCAAATCCGATCCATCGGCTCTCAAGACCTCGTTAAGAGCAGCCTAAATATCTCAACTTAACTAAACTCAAATCCGATCTACGTCGTTTATTATAGTTTCGTTGGGAGAAAAGCAGTTCCACGTTGGCACACAGAGTGGCTACTGCGCACCTTGGGTGTGTGCTCTACTTCACTCTCAATCTGCTGTTAAAGAGCTGTAAACTAACGCCGTAAGCACACGAGCAGNTTTGACTTTAAATAACTTTAATCTTCAGTTCTCACATATTCCTGGAGACAGTTATGTCACATACACAAATATTTTCATCCATTTGATTTTGCAAGTACAAAGTTACTATATATTTACCAAACCTGTCACTGAAGTGAGTGAAGATATTTGTGCAGCTCTTAACGGCAAGGTCTTGAGAGCCGATGAGGGTGATTGAGGTGAATATGGAGCATCACCGGAATGAAAGGGCGTGGGAAACGGAAGATCGCCGGAATGAAAGGGCGTGGGAAACGGGAGATCGCCGAGAAAACCCGCCGACCAGCGGCATCATCCGGCACGATTCCCACATGTGAAAATCCGGGAGTGACCCGGCCAGGTATTGAACCCGGTGGGAGGCGAGCAGGTTAACCGCTCAGCCACCGCGGTTCCAGCCTGTCACTGGAGTTCCGGTACAGCTTGTTGGTGGCAACGTATATTAAAAATTGTGAAGCGTTTGAAATCATTCAATTCAATTACTGTGCGAAACAAAAATAAAACAATAATGAAAATGTATTGTATGTATTGTGGGAAGATTTTTATCTAAAACGGTCAATGACAGGGTGCTGCTTCAAACATACTGCCAGAGGCATTATTACCGAATGAACCACCAACAAAACTTAATTTTTATGGTATTATTTTAACATGGTGTTATAATTTTCTCATTTAATTTCTGAAAAGATTAAAGAGAGGCAGCTCATAAGTTATATCTTTATAATTTACATGTAGCTAAGAAAGAGACATCATGCCTTAATTGTGAACCGTGCCCAAGATCAACATTTTTTTTTCTTCAAAATGTAATGCTTACGCCATTTGGAAACGAAAGTGTTAAAAATTAACTAGCTTTTCTAATCCCGAAATTAAAGCACGGCCATAAAAATATTGTAGACCATATATCAATTGTGAACTTATAAAGCATGCCGAATCCGTATGATTTGTAGGCTATGAATTGTTGTGACTCAGAGTTTGAGCGACGAGTCTGCACAGTTCACTATTATGAATAGGTAGCACAGTTTTTGGTCTTAATGTGTGAAACTACGCGATGGTTAAGCCAAAACAAATAGTAAAGTAAAACTGGTTGTGTATTTTTCAGAAGCGCACGTAATTTTTGGCTTTCGTTTAAATAAAATTTGAAGACGTAAGAAGCTTGCAGACTCATTAATCAATAAAGACGGTATGATTTATCCTCATCCGTTTTTAGCTGTGTTGGAGGTCTCGGGAATAGCATTTTTAATGTACATGACGTATTGAGAGTATTAAACGTACCTCGCCTGGAGTGTGTTTTATTTTTCTACATTGGCGTCATGGGGATAAGTTTAATGGATTGGTAGAAAAAAACATGGATTACAAACACACTGAAACTTAATTCAAGCGCCACGTACGCGGCGTACGTAACATAATAGTATTGGTGTTTTACTACATGCATGCTAAACAACTAATAGCNGTAACATAATAGTATTGGTGTTTTACTACATGCATGCTAAACAACTAATAGCCAGAAGGAGTTGATATATGCATGCGTACATAGTAAAAACATATTTACACTACATTTCTTTACGGAAGTTAGACGGCTATGATTAATTTAAAGTGTAAATTACTTTAATGTTAAAACTTAATTTTATTTCAACTCATTACACACTAACGTATTTTAAATTTTGCTGTAATTTACTTGTAATAATAGAAAAATAATCTTAGCAAATAGTTTTAAATTAAAAGANACGTATTTTAAATTTTGCTGTAATTTACTTGTAATAATAGAAAAATAATCTTAGCAAATAGTTTTAAATTAAAAGACTGTAAAAATCAAATATATAGTGTGCTTACATTATTTAGAATTATATATGTAACAAAAGTATTTCACGTAATTCGCAATACCATAGCATTTAATTGCTACTCATTTCTTAACAGGGGAGTAAGTAAGAATTGCGTGTGTGAATATCATGCTAGGCTATTAGTGTTTATACCCTTTCATACAGTATCTTTCTCGGATAGACGTCGTGTTAAATACACACACTAAAAATTAGGTAGACCAATTTTCGTCTTCTGCACATGTACCGAACATTGACCTACCCCACACTAATTCAACTGTAAGTCACATGGTCAACAGTGATGAACGTGTATGTTTATATCATAGTTTTCAAAATATAAGGGCTTTTGTATTTATAAAATAATGTTACTTTTTTAATTGTTTGATATAATTCCATTAAAAATTTAGCAAGAGGAAGTATACCAATATCTCAAAGCACTTGTTTACATAAACAGTGTTCTAATCTCAAATCCGATCCATCGGCTCTCAAGACCTCGTTAAGAGCAGCCTAAATATCTCAACTTAACTAAACTCAAATCCGATCTACGTCGTTTATTATAGTTTCGTTGGGAGAAAAGCAGTTCCACGTTGGCACACAGAGTGGCTACTGCACGCCTTGGGTGTGTGCTCTACTTCACTCTCAATCTGCTGTTAAAGAGCTGTAAACTAACGCCGTAAGCACACGAGCAGAAGCTGGTTGCAATAATGCTACGTGCCGCTTAGACGTGGATGAACTTGGGAGTCGGCACTAGTGGAGACGCGTCGAGGAAAGCGAGTTTTAATTGAAACATGCATTAGTCAAGTGCTGCCTTTCCACCCGCCCAGGGGGCAGGCCGCGATTTGCACCACGTGGTCGCTGCAGCCGGAAGGCACAGCCACCGTTCCCGAGATTGTAAACTGCCCCGAGTTCGCAGGCGCATTTACAATGGTCGGCAGATACAGACGGCGTAATTACGATGTCAAATGTGTTCGTGCGATCGTGACCGTAGAGTCACTTACACGTTCCGCAGGCTTAAGCAAATGCTCGCGGTCGTTTTGAATCAGTCTAACATCTCTCGTTTGAGCTGTGGGATCGTAATGGTTCTAGAAGCATTATAATTGCTCTAGGGAAAGAGAAAAAAGAAGAGGCGTTATCTTGGAAAATCTTCCAACGTCTGGNTCTAGAAGCATTATAATTGCTCTAGGGAAAGAGAAAAAAGAAGAGGCGTTATCTTGGAAAATCTTCCAACGTCTGGAGGTCGCCTTCTCTTCTGGACTTCTTACAAGCTGTGGAATTCTCGACAGGGAGGTAAAACAACTATCAAGATCATGTTACAGGATTCCAGAGTGATGTTATGAATGTTCGTTTAATTTTACCGAGAATACAGTGCCTATAGAATTGAAAATAATTTGTCAGTTAATTTGTAGTTTCAGTAAATGAAATTTTTTTTCGTGCTCTAACCTTATAACGCTATTGATTTATTAGACGATTCACTTTGTTTATTTTGCGTACATTTGAAGAAATCTAAGCAAACAGTATTTTAAAACGTAAAATATTAATCAGACTCTGAATGTTTTGAGATAAGTAAAAATATAGGGTTTTTTTTAATTTCTGAATTTTTGGTTAATCTCGTTTCACATGAAAGGCCTTCAGTATAAAAAACGGCGAATGTCTCATTTGTAGGGCGAGTGACTTTTCGCGTAAAAATTGGAGCATAAAGTAGACTTCAATACTATATACACACCTCAGCTGTTGTTATACATCCATTGGATGCTGGTGCCGTGTCCGTCCTTGACCAAGCCACTCAGGACTAAGTAACTCCGACACTGAACCTTCGTGATTCGTGCGCAAACGATTAACACGGACCAGAACATTTTTTAGACAATCAAAGAAGCCGGACGACCCCACAGTGCTTTGGACTGTATCTTGTCTCGAAATCTTTTCGCGAAAAATCACTGCCCCTACTCATTTGTCATCGTGTTGCAGAATTAGAGGGTATACAGTGGGTTTATTTACTGACGTAAGTGCATTTTCCCTCTACGAGAAAGAATTAGCGTTTTTGACGAAACTGATTCAGTAGGTCTAGAAATATTAAGTATATTTATTTACGAGGCTCAATGTAAAAAAATATGTATATTCAATAACATAAATTCTTAAAGAATGCATTTTTTATTAGAGGCCTCGATTTATTTGCTGAAAAAAAGGCGTTATAGCAGTGAGCAAATTGTGAGTGGAAATACAGGAAAATCTTGCTCTTAATATTGCATTTGTACATTTGTGACAATGCAGTTTAGAGTGTTGCACTTATTACACAACATATTCATTGACATAAAACAGCCAGCGATATTACTTGAATGGGTTGTGTGATTTTCCTTAAAAATTGTGCACATTGTGGAAAAGTCTCAAATAATAATACGTAATTGTCAATAAAAAATTTTTGACAGATACTGCCAGAGTACGAACTCCTTTGTAAATTTATTTCATATGTGTATTTCACAACTCAAGAGAAGATACGAATATTTCTTTAGAGGCTAGTTAGAGAACGGAACAAAAATTATCGAGTGAACTACACAATCTTCGTTTTAGTACGTGAGTTATGAAAATATCTAAGTAGTCTGATCATGTTTAAATTCTGGAGGCATCGAAAGAGCCGTCATTAGATTTTCAATTAGTATTCAATAATGACCCAGCTTTAATACGTTCCAGCTATCCAGGACAGGGCTTGCATACTAATTTGAGTCTGACGAGAGAACGGCATGCATCCAGACCTTATTTGGAATTTTAATATGGATATCCTCGCTCAGTAAGCTGGCCTGTATCTAAATATGCCCACGTGAGCTGGCATCAGAAAGAAAATTTGCTATGGTGTTTATGAATTTTAGCTAACGTACTGACATTACGATATCAGTGTTGATATGGATGTAATTTATTCAATTCCCAGTCATGTATTGTTTTATCACTTTATTTAAATGTGAATAAATGTGGTGATTAAGTGATCCAAATTCTCTACACAACGTATTTTTTTTTTATTGCTACACGCATCTTTATTCGAAGTAGTAATTTAAAAGTCAATCACTCAGATCACGAACATAGTTCATTAGCTTGTAGTGATTTAATATTCCTGCTACAGTGCATTTATAAACAATAGCCATTTAAATTTTTAAATAAGGTCAAAAGAGTTTCGTTAATAATCATTTTCAATTATGTGAGATAAACAAGAGCATTCATCAAACGAAGACTTTGAGTAAAGTGTAAAACACAATTTTTGTAATGGATTATGCGCAGTCAATGAAAATATTTGACCGAAATTTATTTGTCTAATAACAAAAAGGTATGTTTTCTAAGATTATAAAAATATACATTATTTTTAAAGCCAGTACATATAGAAATGTTGTCAATATAATATGCGTAGTTACTAGTTAACGTGCTATTGGAATCTAGGGCGTACCGAAGTTCATAATTGAATGGGTTTTGACATTTTATTGTAAAACTATGGCGAAATAAAGTATTTGGTGTATTTACAGAACTTGAATTCGAAATCCAGCTATTTTTTGCAAGGTTAAACAGCCATGTTGTATACCAAATTACATGATAAAATAATTAAATTCGTTTTCTAAAAGTAAATCAGTCCTGAAAACATTGCTTTAGAAAGTAAATTAATCAGTTATATTTATCTTCACAAAATTATTAGTTGGTTGCCCCCCCCCTACTAGTTTCACTGAAAGCTCGAGTTCCCATCCCCACACACACATTCATGCAACAAAAAGTCATCGCAGTCCTTTGACATCTCAATGTTGCACAAATGGCGTAGCGAGAAATTTCTCAAGGAGTGGGTTACACTGATTGAAGGTGAGTGGAGCGGAGTAGAGAGATTTGGGCTGCTCTGAACATCGAGATCTTGAGAGCTGATGAGGGTGAAATGAGGTTGGTATGGAGCACGGCCGGAATGAAAGGGCGGGGGGAAACGGGAGATCCTCGAGAAAACCCGCTGACCAGCAGCATCGTCCGACACGATTCCCACATGTGAAAACACAGGAGCGATCCCGCAGGGAATATAACCCGGTTCTCCGAGGTGGGAAGCGAGTAGTTGAACCACCACACCACCGCGGGCCCCTGATTGAAGGTAAGGGATGGAGATTACAGCGGCGGTAACGATGCTGACTTCTGTGTTAGTTAGGACTGCAAGTGAAAAATTACGTCACATTACAATATAATGCAACACGGTTGGTTTACATAGCAGTTATATATTTTTATCACGTTTAACCCTTTGCACTCTGTCCACATTTGCTAGCATCCAAGACATGTTAGAATTGTGTCACGTATCCATAATTAGAGGAACGTGATTTCTGCCGAACTCTGCTTTCCCACTTTCCACTGCCCAATTGGTTGGCATCACACTTGACATTCTTACAACACTGAATAAAGCTTACTACTGGCTCTCTCTCAGCCAATTGAGTGCCAATTTGGTAGTATCCAAATAAAATATATTTTCATATGTATAGGCTGTTCATGGTAAAGTGAGCACTTTTGAGGCCCTAGTTACTTTTTTCCTATCAGCCATTTTTTTATATTTCCGCCACTTTATAAATAAATTTTGCAATGCATATCTTTCACCGGACTCAAAAATTAACTTCTAAAGCTACAATAAAATATTTTTATTGACTATTATTCCGAATGAGAGGGCTTCAGAAAGTCCTCACATTACCGCGAACAGCCTATATCAGGCGATAGAAGCTATGTTGTTCATTTGAGTTGCTGTACTAATATTAATATTTTTATTCAGGATATAATTACTGTTGAAGTGCTGTGAAGTTCATTTAATATTATGACAAACATTAACGAAACAATTAAATTACACAGCGTAATCCGGCGTTACTTTGCATCTGCTGGGGTAACTTTGCACCACTAAAAATAATTTTTTCATCCATTTGGTTAATAAACATTACCTGGGTAGATAAAATTAAAAATTTAAAATGCTTTTCTACAGTTATTCATTTCTTTCCCAAATGACACCAAAACAAAAATGTTGAGTGTTTCAAAGTTACCCCAGTAGGTGCAAAGTAACCCAAGTTTACGATACATAGAAATTTGGTTTTCAGTGGCAGAGTGTGTTCAAAGTGATAAAGACTTATTAATAACTTTAGTATTAATTGATAACAACCTATTGTGCCGAAAGGGGGAGTGTGGGGTTTACAACCCTCATTAAAGGAAGCACCAAATAATTCCTATTACTACGTTTAACATCTAAGTTTTGCAAAACACCACCAGAACTACTTTTGCCACAATATTAATGTCAATCGACTAACCAGCCAATGGAAGTGACTTAGTACTTGACAATTCTGCTACAATGGAGTGGACGAAGTACAAGTAGACCGAAACATGGCTGAGCTTGAAACCTTCACGACTTTCGTCAGACTACTCCACTCTAAGGCCGTGTCCGAGTCGGCACTTTTAGTTTACTGAAATGTCACGTGACCCGAATTAGTAAACAAAAATGATGATGTATTTTATATTTTAGTATTTAGTTATTAGTATGTAACGAAACTTATTAAAAATAATAAATCACCAAATCGCAACCCTATATGAACAAGTGACTATCGACGGCGTCCGAATTGAACGCTACTAAACACTAAAATACTAATATACTAAATGGTCAATTCGAACACGGCCTAAGTGCCGCGGTGGCGCAGTGATCTGAGCACTCGCCCCCACCACAGCGAAATCGGTTCGACTCCGGGAAAGGTCACGTGGGAGATGTTGACGGCGGATTGTCTCTAGAGTAACCACGTTTCCCCCCTCATCGTGTTCCGTCGTGTACTTCTCTGCTCTATCTCTGGACATAATAATGTGCAGATGTTCTAATTTCAGTTTCTCACATAGGAAACGCAGCAGACTTTCCCGTGATGTGATGAACGCGTCTGTTTCCCAATCGTTCTAATTCCTCCGCTTCCACGTCATATCAGTTCCGTGCTTTCTGCGTGCCGTACGACAGCAATCTGCTCCGTTTAGCAATCAAACATCAATTCATCCAGACGGATTAGCAACATGAAAGCTTGCATTCCAACATTCTTAAATAACTGCCCAACCCAGCGTACGTGCTGGTAAGCACTTGCCCAGAAAAATGTATAATGTTCTTGCAACAAAAAGTTAACTTTTGGGCCATTTACTTAAATTTTTAAGTTATAGTAAAATTAATAATGTTGTATGACAAAGTTAATAATATTAAACATTTGCAAAGCCTGGTATTACTTTCATGCAAATATACTGTTGAAGTTATAATGTT
This sequence comes from Clitarchus hookeri, assembly GCA_002778355.1. Classification (NCBI taxonomy): domain Eukaryota; kingdom Metazoa; phylum Arthropoda; class Insecta; order Phasmatodea; family Phasmatidae; genus Clitarchus; species Clitarchus hookeri. Next base: position 90,749 of record NQII01005758.1, read on the forward strand.
AATAAATCCTCTAAGTAACGTTACCGCAACCAAAAGTTGTATTACGCTAAAAATAACAGGAATAACGAAATATTTAGTGTTACTGAGACATGAAAGTAATGTCCAAGCAGCACAAGCTTAGACTGAAGTGGCATTTTAAAAATGGCAGATGGTAGTGAACAGTGATAACTTCGAAAATAAAACCACTGCATTTAAAATTTAAAGCATAGTATGAGAACTAAATGTAGCTTGGACCAGGTCTCAAGCCTTGCAAATCAGTTTACGTATGCCAATAGTGCATACATTTATAGAGCATAAAGTATTTCCACATAACAAAAGATAAGTGAAATGTATCGTTGTATTGTACTGAATACCAAATAATATTAAACACATTAAGACATGTTAAAATAGCGCAGATGGTAGAACGCCAAGCATTCAAGGCGCAGGTTCGATTACCCTCCCAGCCGTTATTTTTATCGTTGGTCATATTTCTTTTTGTAAAAAAAATAATTCTACTTAATTTATAACACATTGGAATGTATTTGATAGCAAAGAAATTACAAATGTTGGCATCAATTCTACACAAAATTTTTTTGCCGCAACATTAACACCGCCTTAATATTGACAGTAGAGTAAGGAGGTAACGTTGTCACAAAAGTACTTAATGTTACACAAACATAACAGCTGAACAGTATATTACGTTAATAGAAAAAAGTTAGTTACTGACAGCTCAGAGATAGTAAAAAAATACTGATGCGGTAACATTAATACCGTTGTCGTTACATTAGGCTTTTTTCTTTGTGACTTCATTTATCCGCTTTCTACATTTCCGACGGACTGTGAAAACCCTGCTGTGTTAGCGCCTTACTGATTCTCTTTTGGAAATGCAATCTACTTCTTTCTTCGAGCCGTGGGCTGTAAGGGCTGAAGCCGAACACTACTTTCGTAGTGCGGTATGCTTTACAGTTTTACACTGAGAAAATATTTTGTTGAATAAAGCAAAGTTTTGAGTTCGAATTTTGATAGGATCTCCATTGCCTGCAATGACTTTGAAAAAAAAAGTAACAAAAAAAAAACGAAGAACACAATATTTGGATGATAAGAAACACAAATGCAGGCAACGGAGATCCTATACAATTCGAACTCATTTCCACCACACCATTGGCATTAAACTTAAAAAACAAAAGCAAATTTTTTTGACGCAACCAAATTAATTATTTGTATAGGGGTAATATAATTATTTTTTGTTAAAACCAAATTATATTATATTGTTTTTCATATTTCTTTGCACCTGACTGTAAGATTTGGTTGCTGCAACTAAAGATTTATTTAGCACTACGTTCATTAAACAGATTTGGTAAATTTGATTGTACACAAAGTTTACAAATCGCGACAGGTAAAACGGTGCGCATTTTTTGGGAGAGGGGAAGCAGTGGCTTATACCTTTACGTTCTGCTACATAGAACCGGCAGTCGTGCTGGAAATGTGGAAATATAATTCACTGAAACGATTCCAGATCGCCGTTACACTAATGAGGTCATGTCAGCGGCTCGCCTCGCACCATGCAGTGAGTGCATGCCTCGCACTTTCATTGCGAAATTATCATAACACGTTTAGTAGATTCCTTTTCCACGATGTTTACTGGTTGGTTTTCGCGGCGTGTTTTGAGAGAGGGTACTAAAAACACCGCGCACCTTGCATACATTTACCAACCACTACTAGCTGAAACCTTCAACGCTCAAAGTTTCAAGTTGGTTAGAGACAACATTCCTTTGTCAACGGCCACAGCACAGAACTGGCACTTCTGCCCACGTTTGCTAGTGGATATGAAATAAAGTACTCATTTTGTAACCAGTAATAAAACATTTCGTAGTGACTGGGATTTGTTAAAACTGGTTGATAAATGTTTACGATAAAATAACTGACTCAGCATGATTGATCTCATGCGTCCGGGCTAAGGTTTATTCTACTCAGGTTGGGAAAAACAATGCTTTTAGTTTGGCAACTAAAATTTTTCACCACTGTAAACGCTAGTGTCGCGTGTGTACCGGAATTTCTCTATTTTCTAAGTTAAAAAAATAATTGCGACAATAATAAATTAAATGTAAAATAACTATATATTAACGTAAAATCTTTCTTTTTTATTATTTACGTAGCTTAAAATATTAATTAAAAAATATATATTTAGAACACTGCGCACCTACCGGCGGAAATTTTCCCTACACAAAACTCTCCGATGAAAAAGACTTGTTTTGTTCCTAACCTGAGTAGAATTAACCTTAGTTCGGGCTGTTAAAGGCTGTTCACTGTAAACTGAGCACTTCTGATAGCCCTGCGTAGGATCTACTTGCATACATTCTGTGTATTCGTCTGCCATATGTAACATTAACATAGCCGTAGGTTTGTGGCTGATCACTTTATTCGTGCGTCAATCAAGTGAAATTGCGAAATTGTTAGAAAAGTAAATGGTTTACAAATTTGCTAATTGTTAGAGTTATTCGCATTAAAAATACTGAAAGCAGAAAAAATCATTTCATTACTCACAAATGTTTACTTGACACTTTAAATTGAAACTGAAGACACTACAATCCCACTGTAACCACACGTCGTTACCAACTTTACTGGGCGTGGGCCAGTTAACGTGGGTTAAAATAAATTGAGGCAGGGACAGATACATTTATTAAAAAGTTGATTTCAATTGTGGTCACTTTAATGTGAACCGCCTGTAGTAATTAATTTTTAAATGCGATTGAAAACTTGAGAAAAAAAATTTCTACAGGGTGTCAGGACTTTGTTTTTGCACCTTAGAGAAGCTCAAGGACGCAAATTTACTCGCTCGTTTCTGAGTAACTAAACGGGACNCCTCGCACTTTCATTGCGAAATTATCATAACACGTTTAGTAGATTCCTTTTCCACGATGTTTACTGGTTGGTTTTCGCGGCGTGTTTTGAGAGAGGGTACTAAAAACACCGCGCACCTTGCATACATTTACCAACCGCTACTAGCTGAAACCTTCAACGCTCAAAGTTTCAAGTTGGTTAGAGACAACATTCCATTGTCAATTGCCACAGCACAGAACTGGCAATTCTGCCCACGTTTGCTAGTGGATATGAAATAAAGTACTCATTTTGTAACCAGTAATAAAAAATTTCGTAGTGACTGGGATTTGTTAAAACTGGTTGATAAATGTTTACGATAAAATAACTGACTCAGCATGATTGATCTCATGCGTCCGGGCTAAGGTTTATTCTACTCAGGTTGGGAAAAACAATGCTTTTAGTTTGGCAACTAAACTTTTTCACCACTGTAAACGCTAGTGTCGCGTGTGTACCGGAATTTCTCTATTTTCTACGTTAAAAAAAATTATTGCGACAATAATAGATCAAATGTAAAATATCTATATATTAAGGTAAAATTATTCTTTTTTATTATTTACGTAGCTTAAAATATTAATTGAAAAATATATATTTAGAACACTGCGCACCTACCGGCGGAAATTTTCCCTACACAAAACTCTCCGATGAAAAAGACTTGTTTTGTTCCTAACCTGAGTAGAATAAACCTTAGTTCGGGCTGTTAAAGGCTGTTCACTGTAAACTGAGCACTTCTGATAGCCCTGCGTAGGATTTACTTGCATGCATTCTGTGTATTCGTCCGCCATATGTAACATTAACATAGCCGTAGGTTTGTGGATGATCACTTTATTCGTGCGTCAATCAAGTGAAATTGTGTTATTCGCATTAAAAATACTGAAAGCAGAAAAAATAATTTAATTACTTACAAATGTTTACTTGACACTTTTAATTGAACCTGAAGACACTACAATCCCACTGTCACCACACGTCGTTACCAACTTTACTGGGCGTGGGCCAGTTAACGTGGGTTAAAATAAATTGAGGCAGGGACAGATANGTTACCAACTTTACTGGGCGTGGGCCAGTTAACGTGGGTTAAAATAAATTGAGGCAGGGACAGATACATTTATTATAAGGTTGATTTCAATTGTGGTCACTTTAATGTGAACTGCCTGAAGTAATTAATTTTTAAATACGATTGAAAACTTGAGAAAAAAAAATTTCTACAGAGTGTCAGGACTTTGTTTTTGCACCCTAGAGATGCTCAAGGTCGCAAATTTACTCACTCGTTTCTGAGTAACTAAACGGGACTCGTTCATTCATATGAACACTACTCGTGCGCAACGTCGGCCTGAACATCCGAGGCTCATGGTTGTGCACGGCGCACTTTCACGGATTGGACAGAGTGAGGCTCGGTATGTAGTCTGTTATCCAAACAGCTGATCCTAGAAACTTACCCTCCCGTACCTGATCCACTAGGGTATAACGGGAGAAACCATTCAGAGCTTACTTAAGTACTTAAGAGCGCACCTCAGATCAGGATTTTCCAGGCTTATAATTGTCACTTCAGACATTCACGTCAGGTTATGTTGGAACTAGCTTATTCGCCTAGACGACCATCCTTCCGCTTACTGGCGCGACGTTGCCACAACACGCAGCCTCATAAATCCACGCGGTGTTCGTGAAACAACCTTCCTACACGTACAGAGAGACAAAAGGACTTACAGGTCTTGTACATCCCTATGTATAGCTAATATAAATACGACTTTTTTTTAGGTGATAACAGAGAAAGTAACACATAGTTAATAAGTGAAATAACATTTCCTATATAAATATATGTTTATCCTTTGAGGCAGATGGAACTATCGAACCAAATCGATACAATCACCGAGTCAGCACTGCTGTTACATTGGAAACTGTATATCCCGCAACACGTTGCCATGAATGAAAATCAAGTCGTCCACATGCTCAGGCAAGATGCGGCACCGTCTGTTGGTAATGATATGTCCAGCATTCCTAAAAACACGTTCGCTTGATGCACTGGTGGCAGGTATGCAAAGAACTCTGCGTGCCAGCTGAGAGAGGTGGGGAAATGCACTCTCTCGTTCTTGCCACCACGTCAGAAGTTTGTCATCATTTCTGACATTGCTCTGCTCGAGATATGTATCCAGCTTCAGCATATGGCGCGCAAGGAACCTCATCGATCTGCCACTCGGTAAACATACTTCTTCGTTTAGGTGATGAAGGTAGCCCGTTGGGCACCTCTGGTCCTCCTTGGTTGCCACCCTGCCGAGATATATTGGCACATAAGCTGCATAAGGTGTTGTAGGTGTGAGTTCTGTCGTCTTCTGGGATCGCCTATAAGCGTCGGAAATAAAGCCATTAGAACTTTGCAATGAGATGTAAGGAATGTACTTCCCACTTCAAATCCAAATTCACTTGTGCTCTGTTTTTCAGTCCTTCGATTTCCTGAAAAAAAGATGGATGATTTTGTAATACGAACATACATTTTTTATATGTGAATTCTAAAGACAGCTTAAATAACCAATAACGCTAGAATGGCTTGAGACAGAGTCCCTCCTGCTACATAACAAATATACATTTATGCCTTACCACAATGTCACTGGTACGTGGTGTGCAATGCGATTTTAAATTTGTACAATCTTAGCAACGCCAGCTGAAGGGTTGGCTCCTTTCCCGTTTCCAGAGCGTCTGTAGCTTCTCTGAAAAACCCGAGGAAGGACATCAATTCAGCAACCACTTCAACAGCATAACCTTCAAGTTTGTCTGAAGCACCTACATCACTCAGAATCCGACGTATATCGTCTATCTGTGAGTGAACTGACTCAAGCATTACGTGCTTGCTATTCCATAGTGTTTCCACGTCTTTAAGAACAGTCCGGGGTTACTTGTTAACATGTCCAGATCTTTGGAAATACGCCACAATATCCTTGGCTGCATTTATAGATGACAGCACAGAATGGATTTCATCTTGCTGCGACTCGTCATCCAGTGTGTGCCGCAAGACTGCGTTGTTGCAGTGAGCTGCCCACGATAACCTTGCGTGGACTTCCAGAGCCTTTTTTGTGTTTGGTCCTTGGTCGGTTACTGATGTCACGTTCTGCAACACTTCTGCAGCGATCCCAAGTTCCGTCAAATAGTTTCGAAGTTCCGCGTGGATGTTGTCTCCCATCTTCCGAACATCTGGGAACCTTGTCATCATCATTAAGTACGTTGTATATCAGTCGCCATTCTTTAACAGTGTAATGGGCAGTAAACTTCAAGTGATGCATTTTCTTAAAATCATCGGTCCATAAGTCCACTGTCATAGCACAAGCCCTCTGTTACGCAGCAGATTGTACGTTGGGAATTATATAGCCTCTTTAGCGCCTTGCAATGCCCCCAACCTGCCACGCGACAGTGATGCGATGGGGCAACGTGTCTTCTGCGGAAACGTGTCCATAAGTTGCTCATACATTAATAAGTTCCTTTGCAAGTTCTATAAAACCGTCACCACCAACAAATGAAAATTGTCGTTGGTTTTTTCCGCACATCATGACACGATTCTCCGTTACGTTGAATTTCACAGGAACAGGTACACGAGCAGAGATATCACCTGCAGTGTTTTGTTCACGGCGTAAGTGACGCATTACATGTGCTGTCCCAGAACCCGCTTCGAATCGGCGCACAGCTTTAAAATTGCAACACTGAACGAAACCAACAAGGTGTTACGACGTAGCATCTCTAATTAATGCAAATCCATCCCACACGTCACTTCGTCTCCTTTTTCTGGTCACGTCTACTTCATACGGACCTTCCGTTATCTCACTTGAAACGTCTTAACTATTCCCGAAAGCAATTGCGTACGGTAAGAAATTATCCTCTTACGACTGCAGTGAATACACAATACACACGTGCATGTACTATGTAGTTGCGATGTCGGCGCTGTTCTGCAACAGCGCCGCAGTCAGGGAGAGCGTGAGAGAGCGGTCGATCTGGACAGTCCGCTCGTTCGCTGCACACAGTACTTCGTGCTGTGTGGATGACCAAAGTGCATTTTATGAGCGAGTTTTACCGCACCATTTTTGAGTTCTCGAACTCGTTTCATATTACCGCCCCATTCGTGTCAACGTCACTGAAGTGATATAAATTAGGTGATCACACTCGCTCAATTCACATCTCTACTGCACTCAAAGTTTTGACGTTTGGCGTATTCTGAACGTTCCGCTTGAAGACTTTAACTAAAAGAATAATCTTGCATGATCTTTCGTTTCTTAACATTTATAGGGGTGGATAAATATTGCGAAAAGAAACTAACCCGACCGATGAAGTTTAAAAATCTATTATTAAGCATACCAACAAATATAATGTGAAACTGGAAATTCTACTCAAACCCGGCAAGTTTCACATTTTCGTGACACTGAATAGCGAAGTACACAACATAGTCGTTTGTGTGTACAGATTTAGCATACGTCTTGTTGAATAAGTATAGAGTATGGAAAAAACTTTTTAAGACACGATAGTATATATAACTCGAAAAAAAACCAAATTATTTAACAATTAATACTTGAATGGTTTTTTTAATCAAAAATATGAACATTTAAATTTAACATAATGATCAGTAAAACTAAAAAAAAAAATTATTTTCACATATAAAGTGTTTCTTGAAGCCACAGGAGTGTAATGTTGCAATTTATATGAAATTCGACAGTTGGTTCTCCTGCGCTCAGGGTTTATTTACTAACTCTTTTGACATTAAATTTTTTCTTTAAAAAATTATAATTGTAATCCGGGCGACCCACATTAAAATTTCGAACACAACATTCTTGATGACGTACAGATGACATGGACAATTATACTGAACTGTAACCGGACGTATAAGTTTTGTACAGTTTTCATATTCGTACGAAACACGGTATAAATTTTTAATTCGTATAGTACCTTTTCAGCGTTCTCTAAAACGAAATTTTCCGTCATAATCATAATTTTTCTGTACTTTTGTTTCATATTATATTAAAAAATATGTAAAACGCTATCATTTTCGAGCCTTATTTTGCACTTTGTCACGTGTTTCAATTCTGTATCCCAAAAAACTTTTGTAGGTATTTTTGTAAGGAGGAATAGGGAGGGCTACACAAAGCCGTTTCATTCGCGGTGCCGCAGTATTTATTCAGTCACTTTTTATTATGTGCTTTGGAACAATTACTGCTACTGTGAGCCAAACTCTGTGTACGAGTTTCCAGATGTAGTCTATTTGCGGTTTCTTCACACTTTTTGAATCTAAACTTTGAAAAATCACCCCATGTATGTCGTGTCTGATTATTTCCTCAATATGCCCTGTATCACAAGAGTTTTATACTTCTGTTAACATAAAAGTACATTATTTTTGGTTCGATTAAAATATGATCTTGTATTTTATATATAAATTGTAAGGTTTCGTTCATAATTAATATAAATAAAACAGTGAAAAAAAGGCGTATTGATAATGCCCTGTAAGAAATAGTTCTTATGTTATATTATTCTAGTTCTATTATTACACTGAGGGCGGACGAATGCCGTCCGTAGTCTCTTCGGTGTAATTTCCTAGACTTGGTTAAGATTAGATTGCACGCGGCGCAGGAATATCCTGGAAGTAGAACATCAGCAGGACTTCAGAAAAGTTGAAAGTAACCGTGAACGGATTATAGTTGCGGTTTTATAGCAGTTAAAATTCACATAGTTCTGTTGTTTCTACTTCTTTGAATTTAGTGACTGGTGAATTATATTACATTCTGGAGAATTTATTTATTTCCAATTGTCGTGGTAGTTCCTCAGCTAGTAAGGTGATTTGTTGAACACTTAGTTCGAATCCTTTCGTGTACAAGGTCTATTTTCTCCACAGTAGCATAATATATTTCATATCCTTGTGCTCATGCTAAATTCATCTGGATCCTACACATTTGTATCCGGTAGTGTGATGAAAATTTAAAAGAAGAATGTTGCAAATTATTTTTTTCGCAATGCTGTATTTAATAGTCTGCCTTTATTTGGATAATTTATTGAACCTTTACCGGAAAAGCTATTCAATTTAAGGGGGCCCACCTGCCTGCGTTGTTTTTCTCCTTTTTGACCAAGAAACGCGGGAGCTATAAGGACTACACTGGCACGCGCTACGAGTGCGCCATCACCGCTACGCGCAGGGCTCTGAACTGGCGCGTAAGTGTTCTCGTAGTGCTGCGTGTACCTAAGGGACTTTCAGCGGTGACCCTATCATTTGATTGATGAAAATTCTGTAGAAAAGTTCAATACAGGCTCCTATCGGAGTTTGACTCGAATGTTTTAAGATGCGGGAGTCTAAAAAATACATTTTAACTATATTGGAAAGCTGCAAAATAATATCTATAGCATGGGCAGTAACTTTAAAGTGGCATTATTTCCTCGTCTGGGGTATGATGTCTTTTCGTAGGTAAACATTCTGGGGGCACGCTATATAGTTTCGTCAATAAACCAGGATTTCAAACATTCTGCAACGCAGTTCGAACGCTAGGCAGGCGGAACCCTTAGTTAGCAACAATCGTGTATCCGCGTCTATTCAGGCGTATCTAAATAATATGGTTCCCACACGCTTAAAATGTAGCAAATGAAGTTTTACTATTGACCTCTTTTAAAGCTCTACAAGAGACAATTTTTTTTTATTCTGAGGCTGTTTTATTGCTTTATGACACGATATCGGTAATACTTTGATAAAAAATACAATTTAAATTTCTATAAATATTGCTNCTGTTTTATTGCTTTATGACACGATATCGGTAATACTTTGATAAAAAATACAATTTAAATTTCTATAAATATTGCTCGTAATATTTTAGCAAAAATATTATAGCCTAAATTTTACACAACACTGTGATTTAAAAAAAAAAAATTTTTCTGTACGTTCTAATAACATAATAAGTTATTTTGTGCTGCTGCGTAACGTATTAATTTTGTTTAGTTTTAAAATAAAATAAAAAATTAATTAAAATGTTTCTAGCTTATTTTATTATTTTTTGAGAAATATATTTTTTCCATTGTCATACTTTTTCCAATCCTATATCACAACCAAAAATTATGTAGTATGCTTCAAATTTATAAAATACTTCTTGGCCATTGAATGCGCCTAAGAATACTCACGTCGTACATTAACGCCAAATACGTTAGTTGAAGTCCACAGGATTTTGGAGACAAACAATATAAACAATAATATAATTTATATTTTAGACAACGGATATTGCAGATTTGTTAGGAAATATTTTGCCAGACTGGTGCATTTCTTTTGCGTAATACCTTGCACCACAATTACTCGTGTAAATTCACCGCGTAACATAGAGCTAGGCAGAAATACGTATCTTTGGTAAAACATTTCCTTGGGAAGTTGGCACAAACATTTACGTAGGATTGCCCTTTATAAATTTTTCTATATTGACTTCCACAAATATGTGAGGTACGATTAACCTAAGTAGGCTGTTCGTGGTCACCTGTACACTTTGAACTAAGGATTTGAAAAGCGTCATTGCCCTTTATTGCGCATATTTTTATGGGCACACTGACTGGCATGCGCCCAGTAAAGTTGGTGACGAAGGAGAGAAGGTACTNTTTATTGCGCATATTTTTATGGGCACACTGACTGGCATGCGCCCAGTAAAGTTGGTGACGAAGGAGAGAAGGTACTTAGTTGTATTAACGACGAATTAAAAGAGTTAGGTAATCATTTGTGAATAATTAAATGGTTTCTTTTGCTTTGTTTTTTAATACATAGAAATATATTAATATATTTTTTATTTATTTTTGTAATGCTTTCACAGTTTCACTTGATCGATGCATGAATACATGAATTTATGAGCCTCATGGGAATATTAATTTTACATTTGGTGGAAGAGTACATACGGCATATGCAAGTAAACCTTAAATAGGTATTTCGAAAGTGCTACGTTTACCATGGAGAGCTTATAACGTCGATTTATGCCCCATGCACTCATAACATTCATCCTCCCGTGTTGTAAAGGTGCGATACACATTAGCTCCTCCTCTGCCTGGCTACCTGCCTATATGAACGGTGGCTCGGAAAGGACATAGTGGCTAACAAGGAATTTGTAAGGGGGGGGAGGGTAGTTGCCCTCCGCTGCAGACCTTGACGTCTGTCTTGTGCTGCGACCTTTTCAAAAGTGAGTGGGCGTGATTACCTACCGCTGCCGCGCGCACGTGCTATCTGGTCCACTAGAGTCCATCGCCACATGACAACCCGACCTGCTGGCGTCGCCGCAGCATTCCTGTTAGATTATCGTACCGAGTTACGAAATTATGGTACCGGATACGAGAAATCTCTTGCAAATTCTTACAAATTGCCTTNTTAGATTATCGTACCGAGTTACGAAATTATGGTACCGGATACGAGAAATCTCTTGCAAATTCTTACAAATTGCCTAGGACGTATGAAATTTGGCGAAACACCATTCTTCCCATCAGTGAGCGTAATTTTCGTGCCAATCAAAGCTCTATTTAAAGTTCTTATCACGGTTTGTATACTAGTTAGTAATTTAATCTTCACTTATTACTTACAAACATACGATTGAAATGTCCAGTGTCGTACATCAATATAATTCCTACTTTATCATTCCCGACGGTCAGTCTCAGTCTCTACTCTCCCGATGGTCGCACTCTACACTCGCCAGTCACAACACCGTCGCCTGCCGTCGCGATGATCGCAAACACCTGGCACAACTGGCCATTCAAGACTGCAGACACAGAGAGACACGCTGTGTCTTATATAGCCGAGATGATCTGATCCAGAAGCTTCTTCTCACACCGAGTCGCGCCGAGGGAGGCGAGGACCAGAAAATTCGCGCAACGGCTCCAAAGTTATTCATTCTTCCAAAGAGGTCAGCACCTTTAGCGTTATCGCGTACCACAAGGTATCTCTGCTTACCTGCCTTCAGGTACTGTTGACGTCATCTTGGAGAGTACCATGCTGTGCCAACCTGGGANGGGGGGGGGGGGGGGGTAGGGGAAGAGCGTGAAGCAGGTGAGCAGCAGCGCAGAACACCAGGAATTCATAAGTCTATAACTAACACTTTTAATTACATTATTTATTATTAACGCACCCTAAACAACGCCAATCTTTCCGATACATCAGTCTTTGATAACAGTAAAGCCACAAAGGTGCAGCTGGACGTCTTTTTCAGACGAGAATGGTGAAAATCAAGAGATGTACGTGTGTCGCACAGTCAATAAAAGAGGAGATAACANACGTCTTTTTCAGACGAGAATGGTGAAAATCAAGAGATGTACGTGTGTCGCACAGTCAATAAAAGAGGAGATAACAATTGTGTATTCATTTTTAAACTGTAGTTTGTTAGGGGAACGGCAACTATTTTAATTAAGCAAGAAGCTTTGTTCACAATAGGAGTTGCATCACTTTGTTGACCAAATTTACGCACAGAAGTAACAGTACAGTATCCCAATGTACAATCATTTATCGTACGCATACCCGAAATACGTCTAATGTGCGAGAGTATCGTGCGTTCGGCAACGCTTGAGTCCTGGAAGATATCATTCCCCTATCCACCCTTCTTCACTACCATACGATTTACGACGAATACTCCAGGTCTAGTTCCGTATTGCTACGGCCATACAAGATCCCGATGTTCTATCGTTCATCGTATGCAGACCCCAAATACTGTCAAATATGCGAGAATTATCGTACCTTTTGTTAAAACTAGAGTCCCGATCTGGCCAAAGCGATACCACCCCCTCCCCCAACGCTCTCCCCTTATGTGTACTACGACGAAGGTGGTATGGTCTAGTTCAGCATCGTCATGACTACAATACTAGATTCCAGTATACTATGGTTTATTGTACGCAGATCCGAAATAATTGTAAATCTGCGAGAATTATAGTACGTTTGGCGACACTTGGGGTCCCGATCTGACTGAAGCTACCCCCTCCCGGCACTCCGTCAGGCGGACTACGACGAAGGCTCCAGTTATAGTTCTGCATCGCTTTGTAGGGCGCGGTGGGAGGTGTAACGGTATCCTGGGGGGAGGGGGGTCTCTCTCTCTCAAGGACTTCTGAAGAAGTCTTCTCCTTCGATCTCGCGAGGCCGTTGGCGTATGCCTTGAAGAGGGGAGAAGAGGGGACAAGTACGAAGAGCCCGAACAGAAGGACGCTTGAAAGATCGACTTCGCGCGCCGGATGAAAAAAAAATATAAAATAACATTATTTATGAACAAAAATAAACCGAAGTGGGACTGGTTGGTGTTCACTACAGAGAAAGCCTCTGGCGACGACAGTGAGAAGAGACGAGCGGTAAAACTGGATCAATTTTTTTTATTTCAGTCCGAAAGGCTGGAGAAAAAAAATATATGGCGACACCATCTCCAGAATAATGTTTTGGCAGCTTCTTTTAACGGCGGTGTTTCGGCCGGCAACAAGACAGCGGACATTTCGATGTCTGGTTCGACTGCCACATAATTTTGACTACCGCGTTCATTGGCGCATAATATGATATCTAAATTATTTTATATTTCAATAAATAAAATTTAATGTAACATTATTTTGTGCGGCTTTTTTTTAACGACCGCAGCTATGAAAATCGTATCGCCGCAGTATGAGGTCGCTAACAGAATTGTCCGCGTAAGACACAAGCTCTGTTCGCCGAGTGTGGCATGATTAAAAGATGGAATGTGAAAGCAATAGCTCACAGCCACAAATGTAACACAGCGTCATTGTAAGTAGTTAATTAAGAGCGAATCGCGACGACAGTGAAGGTAAATCACAGAATAATTTGACAAAGAAATTTCTCAGTGTTGTGTGTGTATTACACTTATTTAATAATAAATTATTTCCAGATGCCGTAAAAAAAAAATCAATAAAAATTTTTAATTTGTTGGAATGAATATATTTTTCTTGGTAGTTAAAGCCAGGATGACAAATGTTTTAGAGCCAAACTCAAAGCAATGTACATTTCTATTTGCCTTAAAAAGTATGGGGGGG
>NQII01005758.1:104728-132033 GCA_002778355.1 Clitarchus hookeri
TTTTGATATTGTAACTGGACTTTATGTTACGAATAATGAGAGGCAGCGGATAGCTTAAATTTTAAATTGTTCATTTGGTGATAAGTAAGTTCGAATCAAATCAAATTAAAAGTTGCCTAACGGAGAAATATGAAGTGACTAATTTTTCACTTTATTTAAACATACGTACGCCACCTACGTAATAAGGTAGCAAAAAAAAAAAGTGTCGTTCGCGCTAAAATCTTTATTTGCGCGGCTTAGAAGTCTGAGAACACGATATACGTAGTTNTACCCTTTTTTAAATTTTTGGAAAAATACTTTGAAAAAAAATTATTTTTATATTGTAACTGGACTTTATGTTACGAATAATGAGAGGCAGCGGATAGCTTAAATTGTTCATTTGGTGATAAGTAAGTTCGAATCAAATCAAATTAAAAGTTGCCTAACGGAGAAATATGAAGTGACTAATTTTTCACTTTATTTAAACATACGTACGCCACCTACGTAATAAGGTAGCAAAAAAAAAAAAGTGTCGTTCGCGCTAAAATCTTTATTTGCGCGGCTTAGAAGTCTGAGAACACGATATACGTAGTTCAATCCTCCCTGGTCCCTGGGAGATGAGAAAATTTTTTCTATTAAGAAAGTGCCGACGTATTGCCTTCTGTTCAGGTAAGTGGTATTCGCCACTCAAGCAAAGATGTTTTCTCAAGTTAATATTAAATTATGTGCTTTTAAGAAAAGTCGCCGGATGGCAAACAAAAAAAAAAAAACACAGCAACAAACTACGTAACATTTATCACAGTACACACATCGACCGCATGGTAATAGGAGCTTTGAAATTTTAGACCTATGGCCTATTCGGGATTTCTTCACACTTTTGGAATCGAACCTTTCAAAAATCAGTGCATGTATGACGGGTTTGGTTGTTTCCTGAAATGCAATGTGTCACAAGCATTTTATAGTTATGTTTTACACATGTGCCTTTTTTGATTAAATTGAGCTTCTACTTATATTATATATGCAAGTTATAATATTTAATTTATAATAAAAGCAGGGAGAACATAGGCGAGTTATAATGTAGTAATGCCTAGTAAGAAATAGTTCGTATGAAGAGTTTTATTACGCTGAGTGCACAGGAATGCAGTGCGCTGTCTCTTTGCTGTAACTTTTTAGAATTAGTTAATCTTTGTTTGCATGAGGCGGAGGAATATCCTGGAAGTATAACTTCAGCAGGGCTTCAGAAAAGTTGGAAGTAACCGCGAATGGACTATACCTTGCGTCATGCCTAAAAGTCAAACGAATGCAAAAGGTCCATTAACGAAGGGAATTAGGGAAATGCTGGAGGAAAAGAGTGGGCGGTGAAGAGCCAAAACACAATTCGTAGCTGAAGAGGGCATTTCGAGGCGCAACCCATATCTTAATAATCACATCGGTTCACAAGATTCAGAATGTCAAATGTTTGCCAAATGTGGTAGATGAATCCCGCACATCTTAGGAGACGAAGTAGTTATGTCAAAATATATACCTCACAAACTTCTTATGTCTATGAAATTCTCTGCAATAATACGCGGTCATTGTTTGAAATAAAATATTTTGGAGAAATAAAAACGTATTAGTTATTGCAAATAATTTTGGTACCGGCGAAAGATTTTGACCCTAATATAATTATTAATATTATAAGTATTAGCAGTAGTACTATACTGAATTTGTAAAGGTGTGATGAATAGCTTAGTAGAGTATAGCATGTGATGTTGTTTCTTGTGTTCTGAGAGTAATTTCCCTTTTTAACCATATTAAATACAAAAGAAAAATATTGTTTTGGAGGTAGGAAGGGAGGGGATGTTAAGGGTTACAGCATTGGATCATGTAACACTTAAACACTACATACATTTTTTTTTATTTGTCCAAATATAAACTACTCGCTCACAAGGAGAAATATAAGAAAAAGAAACCGAAACCAAAATCGAAATGCGACAACCTCTTTAACTTATTGTAAAATTTATAATTTGTTTTTTTTTTTCATGACGATTGAAAAGGAACAGTTCCAGTATTAAAATGTAACCTATTCACATACTAGATCACTAATGCATTACAGACATTAACTTTCTTAATTGTGTGTTATTAGGACAGGAAATATCTAGTGATGCAAGAAATTGACGTAACATTATTAACAACATACTACTAACTATTCTCTGAAGAAGTTAAAAAAAAAAATAGAATAATAGGATGTTTCCGGGAGACTAGGTTTGATGCAATTGCGAGATAAGCGTCCAAGCCAGCAGGATAAACTTTCTTATAAGCTAATTTACTTTTATTGCCTATACAGCTTTGGCCTTGATTGGCCTCAAGAAAATGTGGCTACACAACTGTGAAACTGTCTTAAAATTTTACCTTCCATGACGCGTTAGATTACTGGCACACTAGTCACAACAAATTCACAATGTACTGAAGTCTGTCGCGGAGCTCTCAAGTTCGCACTGTGAGGTTTGAAGTACTAATGTAGTGTTACTAGGCCGAAGACAGTTCATTCAGTAGCACAAGAACTATGGCACATGTCGCGGGTGAAAATTAAAAATTGTTATTACCGAGAGTCTTCGTGCCTGCCACTGATAGAGGGTCCAGACANCACATGTCGCGGGTGAAAATTAAAAATTGTTATTACCGAGAGTCTTCGTGCCTGCCACTGATAGAGGGTCCAGACAATCTTACCGGTGTGTTAAGCCAGACGTGAAAACACGCCGTGATTGTCTCGCGTAGAAATATGGTTACGAATCCCTAGTTCCTGCGACTACTCCATTCAGCGATGAAACCGCCTTAAATAAAGAAGGCTACTTCATCTCCGGTAACAGTCGTGTGTGGAGCGAGGACACGTCATACGCAGTGATAGACGAAATTCCCAACATCGATATTCCGAAAATATGTGTACTGGACTTAGCTTTCCTTTTCGCCTTAGTGTGCTGTACGCGTGTAGCCGAANCATCGATATTCCGAAAATATGTGTACTGGACTTAGCTTTCCTTTTCGCCTTAGTGTGCTGTACGCGTGTAGCCGACATATACCTTCAAGAGATGTTTCCGGATCTCTTGCAAGATGATGTGTCAGCAAGACGTCACCTAATTTTGGCTCACATCTTTGTTGCTGTCCGTAATCGTCTGAAAGCGACAACTGGACGGCACGTGATATCCCAGTAGCGTGGCCTTCTCGTTCCCCAGACCTTACACCGCTTGCGTTCTCTCTCTGAGGGTTCTTTTACTACCACGTTTACGAAATTCCTCTTCTGAAAGAAGATTATTTTTCAGGAAGAATAGCCAGCAGAGTCAGAGGAACATTTTAAAAATATTCCATACATATTGCATAATGAGGTTCACATTACGCAATGAAGACGTTAGCCACGTCTTCAAACACTATAAGGTAATAGCTGATTTTATATACTCAATTAAGTATTCTTCTTTGTATCCTTCTTCTTAGAGGGCGTGTTTTGTGAAATGACGCAATGCCGTAAATAAAACAATAATAATAAAATATTGCAGGCTGTCACAAAGATTTGTATTATGAGCAAACATCAATTATAACCTTTAAGCTCACTTTCGTAATGTATTACATCTTCGCGTTTACACACCTATTCTTATTTTATATTTATTTGCAAATAAATCAGTTGACAGTATAAGGAAAACCGATTAAATTTAATGCTAAATGTAAAATAAAGTTAAACTGATTATAGTCATTTTTTTGGGACAGAATGAGAAAGGTACAATATACCCGAAAATAAAATTCCCTTTGAGATATCAAACTCAGTTGGAATGTTACAAAGGAAACTATACTTCTTAAATAAATGCGAAACTAAATTAAATTCTCAACTGATTTTCAGGACATGTAATACTGCTGTATACTATTACTAAGAGTTTTGTATCTTACTCAAAACTTAAAAACAAAATCAAAGTGACAAATATCAGTATCTGTTACTTTTATTTATATCAAGTTTTACTGAAAACTTGTGTCAGCAATACGTCGTACTTCAAACAACGTGCACTAAACGATATTTCAATTTTATTATGTGGATTTTGATCCATAGATATATTAGATTCGATGTAAATAATTCGCAGCATTTTTAATGGTATGTAATGTAGAAGATTANATTTTGATCCATAGATATATTAGATTCGATGTAAATAATTCGCAGCATTTTTAATGGTATGTAATGTAGAAGATTAAAACAGTTAAATGTACCTTAAATTACGTATTAAAACACGTAACGTATAAAATACCAAGCCTTCACCATAGGTCAAGAATTTGCTAAACGTTGTGATCTTTTGGGGTCCGGTTTTTCATATCCTTTGCCCACATTTTACAGCCTATATATATTTACATGTCGACACGAAAAGCGCATTCATTGGACCGGCGAAAGAGGCAGATAAAATCATGCTTCTTGTCATTTACAACCACATTCTATCGATTTTCTATCAAACCGTAAAACAGGGTCCATAATGAACTTGATCAAGCAGTCGTTCAGGAAACCTCTGCCATAAAAAAAAAACATAAAAATTAGAAAGCTTCTTTTGTGCTACGGTAGTTGNAGCAGTCGTTCAGGAAACCTCTGCCATAAAAAAAAAACATAAAAATTAGAAAGCTTCTTTTGTGCTACGGTAGTTGAAAATATGTATCCTTCGTAAAATTTAATGAGAAAACGTTCTAAAACAAGTAGCTTAACTTTAAATAACTTTACACCCATTCATTTCTGTTCAAAAATTTACTACTGACCAATAATATTTAACAATATCTTAACAATAGTAAAATCCCTTATGAAAAAAGATTTTTCCATTAGTAATTGTCATTATTGTTAACGTTGCTATAAATTTTCAATTAAAAGTTATCTAGTATAAAATGTATCAATAATTAAATACATGAATTATTTTCTGATCAATAAATTATGACCCCATTTCTTTTCACGCATAACAGGAAATGTTTTTGATTTTGTTAGTATGTAAAAGGCGGCTTATTGGCCAACGAACGATTGTACTGTTGAAAGCTTTCGATTCAGTTGATTATTATGCGAGTAGTCCACTACGAGATCGGCCTTTAATAGGCCGTAAACTCGATGTTTATAAACCTGGCCAATTGGAATCGCTCTGTTAACTCATTGGTAACAGCAGTCTCTCATAACCAGGGTGATCACCGTCTCTGAATAAAATTATATTGAAATATGCAAATCGCACTATCAAGACTGATAAATTATTTCATAAATATCTAAAAAGAAGTTTTCATATTTATTAAACAATAAAAACTATTTTAAATTTAGGGTCTTTTGAAGCTGCTAAACCACACATTGTTTGCGTTTCAAAAATGCGTGCTCTTACATAAAACTACACAAGAGAATTTATTTCATGAACGCCCATTTGTATTATCGACTGGATAATGCGTGAGGCAGGTCACTTAGTGGTAAACTGTTTTTTTAAAGCCATTTTTATGTAGTATGTGTGTCTGTTTATGGTTCTCGTGCTCAAGAAAACCATATTGTCATTTCAAAGTAGACCTATGTGTTAAGTTTTGCTGATTTTTCAATAAAACTACTCTGAATTGTCCGATATATTNCGTACTCTTACATAAAACTACACAAGAGAATTTATTTCATGAACGCCCATTTGTATTATCGACTGGATAATGCGTAAGGCAGGTCACTTAGTGGTAAACTGTTTTTTTAAAGCCATTTTGATGTAGTATGTGTGTCTGTTTATGGTTCTCGTGCTCAAGAAAACCATAATGTCATTTCAAAGTAGACCTATGTGTTAAGTTTTGCTGATTTTTCAATAAAACTACTCTGAATTGTCCGATATATTNTGTCATTTCAAAGTAGACCTATGTGTTAAGTTTTGCTGATTTTTCAATAAAACTACTCTGAATTGTCCGATATATTAAAATAAATGTTGTAGTGATAATGGAATTTTTTTTAGGAACAGAAGAAGCGGTATGAGGGCAATGGATAAATCCAAACTGCTCATTTAACGAAGGAATAGTGAGAACACCAATTGATAGCTATTATTGGTATAACTTCTTTCTATTCTGAACGATAAGTAGTAACACTTAAATTCATTAGTTCGCTCACAATCACCCATTCATTTATTTAATGTTAACAAATTTTAAAATTACAGTACGTACGATTTAACTCATTTTTTAAAAATGATTTATATTCTACCTTAAAATTTTTTTTTATGCATTAGCAAGTAATGCTACATATTTTATTGGCAACGTTTCACGGGGACAATTCTAATTCAAGAGAAAATTTTGAGCTCCGAAGAAACACGTTTGATATAATCATTGTATTTTATTCCTTGTCCAAATAGCACAAGATCACCTGTATCAGAGGATCAGTATTTGGTTAATCATGAATACATAAAAATATTTTGAATGTTGTTATAGGTAAGCTTGTTACTTATATATGACTCATATTTCATTCAAGTTAACAAATCCAAGACAGTTTCATTTGTTTAAACAGCGTGGAAGGTCACTCAAAGTAAACAAATTAACATTGGAAACCTACAATTTTGAGAATTTTTTTATGATGCAAATTTGGCCTCTTATAAATGAGTTAAATTGCCGTTCAATATGTCAAAGATAATTACAATTTTTGTGTCATGGTTTTCTGAGCTACAGCTGTAGTAATGGTTTTAATGGGACGGCTAATTTGAAACAAGCGATAAAGTCGATGTCGAGTAGTTAATTAAGCTCGTATACAAATTCTGTTCATACCAATGAATATTAAGCATCAAAGATTACTCCAAAACAATTTTCCCACCAGATATTATTAAGAAAATAATTGGATGCTTCTTTCGAACAAAATGGCAGAGCACAAGACTTGGCCAGAATTTGATACTGACAAGAGAGAGACACTAACGAGCTTCTGGATGAATAATTTGAAAAAATAATCAGCTTGGACGAAAATTATTAATTTGCCGTGAGTAAATCAGGAAAGAGGGAGGGAGAAAACGATTTGAAACCTCTGCAAATTAGCGACAAGCGCAATCCGGATAATGTACACTGTTAAAAAAGTCCCGTTGACTAAGTGGTTCTTATACGGTAATGAAGCACTTAGTAAACAGAAACACGGGTTGTAATGAAGATGCATGCGACTGATTACAATGATGCGCAATCNGGTAATGAAGCACTTAGTAAACAGAAACACGGGTTGTAATGAAGATGCATGCGACTGATTACAATGATGCGCAATTTTTATACATTTTCTGTTTTTCCGGCCAAGGTAGCACAAAGCGCTAAGTCGTCGATAAAGCTTGAAATTGAACGTTACTGCATTTACGACATTCATGCAACTTACGTCTGGCCTTTCGAAAAGGTTTTGTCGGGGTACTGCGTGCAACTGTGCCGCTCCGAGCTAAATTTCCCTTGAGAAGTCTTACCTTAAGGGAGAACAACCCTGAGATTGAGATATGAGATGAGGGTTGAATATTAAGAAGGAAATCGAACTTTGGATTGTTGTGAGCTTTGAGCATGCAAGAAGAAGGGAGTGCGTCACTGTGCTCCCCGTCTCTGCGTGGCAGGGTGGAGGAACGGGCTGTGAGGTGATCAGTCTATCAGACTCGTGCCAGGCAGTCTGTGCGTGGCCATAATCCTCCTAGAGATTCCTCACAGACGACTAGGAGGGAGCAAAGAAGAACAGTGCTGGCCTTGGACTTTGAGCGCCTGGCCTGTGAGGTTGGGTCCTCACTCGACATAGTATAAGTACAGCGTAGACTTGGGTGGATGTATGTGTATGTGAACTTGTGTATTAGTTGAGCTATAGGGTTTTTGAACTGTTGCATAGTGTCGCTAGTTGTACAGGACTTCCAGAGACGCGAGCGTGTAAATTATGTCCAAATCAAGCTTGTTAAACAGGTAAAAGTTTCTGTAATGGATGCTATCGCTTTGAATGTGAAACCAAAGCCTTTAAAGAAACGGTGCCAAGAGCTTAAGGGACTGTTTGGGCAAGGCAATGTCACTAAATTTGTAGCCACAGCCGCGGTCAACCGGCTCGTGGATAAGGTGTTCAACTGGGAGCAATTACAGATGTCTCCGATGGAAACCAAATGGCACCAACAAATTTGGTATTCTATAAGCGGAATGGAAAGGAGTGTGGAGGACTACTGGCTCATGGAGATATATAATAAGGAAGAGGAAGGTGGAGATATAACAGGACAAGGATCTAAATGCAAAGACGAAACAGAGTGCATGGGAGAGATCTCTTCACTAACAAGAAGAGAAGGATCTAAAGGCTCTTCGGATGAAGAAGTTTCCCACTCGAATTTACGGACCACCAAGCGGAAGGCGCAGGAATTCACAACTGTTAGGCGGAAAAGTAAGACAGCAAAGACTATTACAAGGATTTCTCCTGAAGAGAATACATCAGATGTGGTGACTGAATTAACAGGAGAAGAGGAAACAACAAGAGTAGAGGTGGTTCATGTTACTTGATCTTCAAAGGGACTTGAAGGCTATAAGGCCAAGAAAAAGTTGCGTTTCGAGCAACAGGTAATGGGAACATGCACTGGGTGTGATTCACTGGTTGAAAGCAATTCTATCCAGCTAATTGCAAAAAGTTTGGAAAGAACCCACTAAGAGGCTATGGAGTTAATCCCTAATATGATGGAATGGCTGCTCAACAAAAATTCCAAGATGTATAGCACAAAAGCCAATTGGTTGGTCCCTCTGCTTATCGAAAATGGCAAATTGATCGGATTATGACAACAGGCTGAGCAGGAAAATTATGGAACCTTGAGTGCTGGCTTAACGCCTACAGACAAAGAAGTACCTGGCATATAGAGTTACGCACAGACTGCAAGTCGTAAAGGAATAAAGCCAAAACCTGCAAAAAAAGGTGGTTTTGGTATACCCTGAAAAAGAGGGGGAATCCAGCCTATAAACGAAGGATAAGATAAAGAAGAGATTTTATCCTAAGAGTAATGGCCTCCAGATACGAAATATAAGAGCCATAAGAAATGGAGGAGTAGTGATCGAAGCAAGGGATAAGCAATCCCCGAAGAAAATTAATAATCTGGACAAAATCAAAGAACAAGGTCTGAAACTGGAGTCTCCCAAGATAAGGGGCCCTAAAGTAGTGGCATATGATGTACCACGAACAGAAGATAATGGGGATTTACCCGAGACAATTTCCAAGCAAAACTTTTGTACAGGAGATTGCAGAGGTTTGAAGTTAGAAAGTTTTATGAAGGTGGCTTTGGTCAGCCATCAAACTAGTAAGAGGGACACGGACAGGGTCATTGCGGTACTGAAATGTGACCCTGAAGTGCAGAATGCTCTCATTGCAAAAGATAGAATAAATATGGCATACGAGAGCTGTCAGGTGCGAGATTATGTTTCATTTTATCGCTGCTATAAATGTCAACAATGGTGACATATCGTGAAAAAGTGTAGATAAGTAGACTCAACTTGCTTAATATGTGGAAGNTCACAGACGACTAGGAGGGAGCAAAGAAGAACAGTGCTGGCCTTGGACTTTGAGCGCCTGGCCTGTGAGGTTGGGCCCTCACTCGACATAGTAGAAGTACAGCGTAGACTTGTGTGGATGTATGTGTATGTGAACTTGTGTATTATTTGAGCTATAGGGTTTTTGAACTGTTGCATAGTTTCGCTAGTTGTACAGGACTTCCAGAGACGCGAGCGTGTAAGTTATGTCCAAATCAAGCTTGTTAAACAGGTAAAAGTTTCTGTAATGGATGCTATCACTTTGAATGTGAAACTAAAGCCTTTAAAGAAACGGCGCCAAGAGCTTAAGGGACTGTTTGGGCAAGGCAATGTCACTAAATTTGTAGCCACAGCCGCGGTCAACCGGCTCGTNGCCAAGAGCTTAAGGGACTGTTTGGGCAAGGCAATGTCACTAAATTTGTAGCCACAGCCGCGGTCAACCGGCTCGTGGATAAGGTGTTCAACTGGGAGCAATTACAGATGTCTCCGATGGAAACCAAATGGCACCAACAAATTTGGTATTCTATAAGCGGAATGGAAAGGAGTGTGGAGGACTACTGGCTCATGGAGATATATAATAAGGAAGAGGAAGGTGGAGATATAACAGGACAAGGATCTAAATGCAAAGACGAAACAGAGTGCATGGGAGAGATCTCTTCACTAACAAGAAGAGAAGGATCTAAAGGCTCTTCGGATGAAGAAGTTTCCCACTCGAATTTACGGACCACCAAGCGGAAGGCGCAGGAATTCACAACTGTTAGGCGGAAAAGTAAGACAGCAAAGACTATTACAAGGATTTCTCCTGAAGAGAATACATCAGATGTGGTGACTGAATTAACAGGAGAAGAGGAAACAACAAGAGTAGAGGTGGTTCATGTTACTTGATCTTCAAAGGGACTTGAAGGCTATAAGGCNCAGGAGAAGAGGAAACAACAAGAGTAGAGGTGGTTCATGTTACTTGATCTTCAAAGGGACTTGAAGGCTATAAGGCCAAGAAAAAGTTGCGTTTCGAGCAACAGGTAATGGGAACATGCACTGGGTGTGATTCACTGGTTGAAAGCAATTCTATCCAGCTAATTGCAAAAAGTTTGGAAAGAACCCACTAAGAGGCTATAAATGTCAACAATGGTGACATATCGTGAAAAAGTGTAGATAAGTAGACTCAACTTGCTTAATATGTGGAAGNGCTATAAATGTCAACAATGGTGACATATCGTGAAAAAGTGTAGATAAGTAGACTCAACTTGCTTAATATGTGGAAGGAATGGAAATGCATTTGATAAATCTCCCAAGAAGTCTGAGAAGGACTTCAAAGACATGTGGGCTAACTGTCAAAGGTAAGGATGGCCACACGAGCACAGAGTGGGCTCTAGGGAAGGTCCAGCATACCAAAAAGCCCTGTCTGTGGAACTCGTCAGAATATATTATGGCCTGTAATCACATTATCAGATGTGGGCAGCTTAGNCCAAAAAGCCCTGTCTGTGGAACTCGTCAGAATATATTATGGCCTGTAATCACATTATCAGATGTGGGCAGCTTAGTATGCAGTGGTCCTCATTGGTTGCTGCAGAGTTGAACCGAATTATTGTGGACCAGAACTTAGACATAGTTCTGAAGGATTGCAAGGCAAATGTTCACCAGTGGGATACGTCACTAGGCTGGAGTATTGAGGGCCAACATGAATATGGATGTGGTAATGATGTCTAGTGTTTCTAACACGCATCATGCTTGNAGGCTGGAGTATTGAGGGCCAACATGAATATGGATGTGGTAATGATGTCTAGTGTTTCTAACACGCATCATGCTTGTGTGCAAATAATTAAAGGCACATTGGATGTTGGTTTGGTATCCTCTTACTTTCAGTTTCGGGATAATATGCAAATGCACCTAGACAGATGTTAGATAATGGCTGAAACACACTGAAATAAGCCATTAATAATGGGCGTGGATAACATGCCAAATCAGAACTCTTGCGCTCCCCTGTGACTGATGAGGCCAGTGAGTGTGTCAGTCAGTTAATACGGATGAACGATATGGATGTGGCTAATGAAGAATGGGAATTACCGACTTATGTCTCGCAAGAACATGACATCATGAACAGTAAGGTTAAGGACCATATCGGAAATTGGANCAGTAAGGTTAAGGACCATATCGGAAATTGGAAAATACTAGATCAAAATTCTAGTGACCATATACTAATTGGATATGAAATATATGGTGCTGGAAGGAGAGATAACCCTTCGAATATGGAGAGAGATTTTGGATATATCCACAGAACAGCTTATTGGCCGACTTTTGATAGGGATCTGTTGAGTATGCTAAGAAGATGTCCTGAGCTGCAACAAGAGGATGTGGAAACAAGAGTCACAGCTATCACCGTCATCATTCAGGACACATGTGAAGAGAACCTTCAGAAGTCTGCACATGGGTTACCAAACCTGTCATTGTGGAACAGGTATCTGGAGACAAGAGAGGAAAGACTTGCGAAGGGAGAGAAGGAAACTTCACAGACTATGGGAAGAAGAGCATCAGCAATTCTCTCGCACATATAAGCAAAATAATCAAGCACACTTCAATAGGGTTTGGCAGAAGAAGACTAAGTCATGGGAAGAATATGTCATGCAGGCCAGAAATCACGATCCAGTGTATAAGTTTGCTGCTAATAAAGTGAAAAGATAATGTTAAAGAGAATGGTGAAATAATAACATATCTGCAAAGAACTATGTATGTCCTTTTCCAGACTCTTCTACCTGATTACTCCCAGGATGAAGAGGGGGAGGAACATGCTGGGAAGATACAGTCTATGACAATAATTCTGGATACTGAGAACGCGCCAGAATTCAACCTGGGAGAATTAACAACAGTGATCTACCAAATTNTATGACAATAATTCTGGATACTGAGAACGCGCCAGAATTCAACCTGGGAGAATTAACAACAGTGATCTACCAAATTAACAGAAAAGCACCTGGAAAGGATGAACTCACTGCAAAAATAGTTCAGGAATGCTACTCTAGGATAAAGAACAATCTGTTGGAGATATATAATGACTGTCTCAGAACAAAGGCNAAATAGTTCAGGAATGCTACTCTAGGATAAAGAACAATCTGTTGGAGATATATAATGACTGTCTCAGAACAAAGGCAATAATAAGGATCCTGAGAACACTAAATCGTATCAGCTGTTGGCATTGCTTCGGGTGCTGGGCAAAGTCTTCGAGAAATTAATAAACAGAAGACTAATAATTACTCTTAGAAGCTGAAGGCACAATCTGTGAGAAGCAATTTGACATTAAAAAGGAATGGGAACAGACTTCGTCCTGTATGACGTTATGAAAACAATAAGAGAATCTACAGCGAAGTATGTTACGGGAGTGTTCATGGACAATTCAGGAGCATTCCACAATGCCTGGTGGCCGGAAGTGATGCATCAACTTAAAAGCAAGAGATGTCCAGAGAACATTTATAGGCTGATTCTGGATTTCTTTACTGACCGATGGAGTAAGTACAGGTGNCCGGAAGTGATGCATCAACTTAAAAGCAAGAGATGTCCAGAGAACATTTATAGGCTGATTCTGGATTTCTTTACTGACCGATGGAGTAAGTACAGGTGAAAAAAAGGCCAAGGAAGGGATATTCCGTAGGTATCTTTCCTAGTGCCAGTGTTATGGAACATACTCTTCTATGGATTCCTGGAGCTGGGTATCCCGCCTGGTTGCACGGTCTTTGGCTATGCAGATGATGGTTTGGTGTTGATCACTGGAGACTCAAGACGAATTATTGAAGAGAAAGCAGCGGAAGTGATGGACAAGATATGGGCTCGTTCAAACAAAGTGAAGCTGAAGTTCTCTACAGAGAAGATCAAGGTAATTATATTCAAAGGGAAGTTGCAGAGACCACCGATCGTGCGGTTTGGCGGGTGCCAAGTTGGGAATGTACACGAGTTAAAGTACCTGGAATTTATCATGTATGATAAGATGAGNTGCGGTTTGGCGGGTGCCAAGTTGGGAATGTACACGAGTTAAAGTACCTGGAATTTATCATGTATGATAAGATGATCTTCCTTTAACATATGGAGTATGTGTCATGGAAAGCTGTGGTGGTGATCCAGAAACTTAAAAGAATTGGGAAAACTATTTGTGGCCTCAATTACAGCATATTAAGGACAATCTATAAAGCAGTATTTGAGGCAATAATTACACATGGAGTTGTGATGTGGTACCACAGAGCTGAATTGTAATGGCACAGGAGGAAGCTCATGGGTGCTCAAAGGGCGTCACTACTGACTGTTACTCGAGCATATAAAACAGCATTTAATGTATCACTCCCAGTGCTTGCGGTCGTAATACCTATCGATATATTGGTTAGATACCGAGGTATCATGGCATAGAAAGCACGAACAGCAAGACTGACCAAGGAAGCTGATGAAGAGATCATGGGTGAAGTTCTTCAGAAATGGCAAGATGATTGGGATTCTTCTAACCGCGGAAGAATTACTTATGAGCTGCTGCCGAACATGACGGCAAGAATGGACTATAAATGGATCACTACCAACCATTATAGTACGCAGCTCTATACAGGCCATGGAAACTTTAAGGCGAAGTTTCGCAGTCTGCGGTTAGTGCAATCTCCTTTACGTGATGTATGTCGAGTGGACGATACTGTACAAGATGTGATCACTGAATATCTCAATACCGAAGACATAAGGCAATGGTTGGATGAGATCACTGAAGCTAAGGGCATTCACTTAATACCAGAAAATGTAATGACGGATAAAGCTCTTCACAAGATCTGGAGGAATACGATAAGTGGCAATGGCAAGAAGAGCGAATTTCTGATGATTCATGAGGGAGTATTCAGGTAACGGCGAGTCAGAATATCTCTTATTGTAGAGAAGGGCGGGTTTTACCGTGAAAATCGGTAAAATACCGTCTAAAGGCACTTAGAAAAGGGAATGGTCCAAAGAGAGAAGAGGATAAAGTGCCTTGCGCTGTCTTATTCATCAGAGTACAGTTGTAGTGCGGGAGGATGGAGGGTATGCCGGCCTTCGGGCCGTAAAACCTGGTATTTCGGAAAATAGAACAACTGATAATGCCTAAAAAAAAAAGTATGGCAAAACCCTAAACATTTTAGCAAAAATGGAAACTGAAAATTTAACTACATAATATCGCATAAAAAACAATACATCAATGTTCTATATAATGTATTCACGGTAACTTCAAGATTTTCTGAAGCCCTGCTAAAGATCTACTTTCCAGCCCATTTCGTATCCTTCTGCCAAAGGGTAAACAAACATTGCCATGTGGCAGTCGCATGGCAATGTTTACATTCCACTGTTTGTGAGTACATGTGTTCGTACATGCACGTACCCATNTATACTTTAAAAATTTAAATTAATACAGTATTTATAAATTTACAGAAATATCCATGAATACATAGAAATGGCAACATTCCTACGGAAAAAAACTATTTGCTGCAGATGCTTGTAAATTTTTAAATATTTCTGTGTAACCCTTTGCTTGTGCTTTTCAAAACTCTCTCAGTACTGGTTTGCACAAAGTTTATGTTCTGCAAAGTCTGAAATTTTATAGTGTTCACTGTACACAGTAGGTTATCAGCAAAAAAATACTCCGAAAGCCTACCATGCAACCATTACCACACACTGATGGTTTACGGTCGTACCCAAGCTATTGCCACAAATCTGCTTCATTACTGGTTACTTGTAACATTATCCAACAGCAGTTAGGTACAGTATTTCATTACTTCTGAATGTTTAAAGATCATTACACATTTATGAGTACAGAACTGACGATTTACTGAAGACACTAAAACTTGTCCACCCATTACCTGACGAAGTGGTGCAGTGGTAGACCTTCCTAATCGCATTATGGAGGTCCTGGGATCGAATTCCGGTCCGGCCATCCCGACTGTGGTTGTCCATAGGCTCCCAAGATCACTCCAGACGAAAACTTGATTGTTCCTTACCACAGACCATGGTCTATTCCTTCCCAATTCCTGCTCCTCTGAGCAACTTGCGGAGGGATATCCTGGAAGTAGAACTTAAGCAGGGCTTCAGAAAAGTTGTAAGTAGCCGTGAATGTACTATAGATAAAGCGTTAAAATCACGAACATATTTTTAACAGCGTAGCTTGAGAATTCGGCCTTGAAGAAATTCTANACTATAGATAAAGCGTTAAAATCACGAACATATTTTTAACAGCGTAGCTTGAGAATTCGGCCTTGAAGAAATTCTAACCGAAGGCGACGGGACTGAATTACGCTTATTCTACTTGGCGATAGCTGTTACACAACGAGAGGGGGCCTTCCAACACACTCGTTGCGCTTGTAAATTATGCCTAATGAACATGATTTAAGCTCGGGGTCGTGGGCGGGAGGTGTGGGCACCGTTTTCTCCTTACCGTACCCTGTTTTTATTTTCATTCTGTCGCAGTTGCTGGNCGTCATTAATAATTGGCATAATAAGATACAAGTCTTTTCGAAATCCATTTGTAAGTGATAAATTAACAATTACATCAAAACTTTAGAACTATTTCCTCTCTTTGTGCTGGCAACCTAACGGCATAACTGTATCCGCGCTCGCCGCTGTTTNATTAGTAAAAAAAAAAAATTAAACCAGTAAATGAATTATTATTGGTTAAACAAGATAATCGCACCATTTCTCTGGTGCGTGTGTCGACCACATCTCGCCAACAACACACGGAACGAAGGTTTGTAAACAAATGGCCGCTCTACTTTCACTTTGAGCGTGATTTTGTGAGTATGCAAGAAACATTGAAATCAAAGTACGTTAGCATCACGTCATTAATAATTGGCATAATAAGATACAAGTNTAATGCCTAAAAAAAAAAGTATGGCAAAACCCTAAACATTTTAGCAAAAATGGAAACTGAAAATTTAACTACATAATATCGCATAAAAAACAATACATCAATGTTCTATATGCATTAATTTTGGTAGGCACTTAAATATGTTGTAAGCTACTAAATATTTTGTTCGTGTCCTAAATAAGCAGTTTATGCTAAAAATATTTAATTGGTTTTTAAGGATATAAGTCTCAAGATATAAAATTAAAGACCGTTTAGTTTTAGCAACTTATACTTTAAAAATTTAAATTAATACAGTATTTATAAATTTACAGAAATATCCATGAATNAATACTTAAAAAATTTAAATTAATACAGTATTTATAAATTCACAGAAATATCCATGAATACATAGAAATGGCAACATTCCTACGGAAAAAAACTATTTGCTGCAGATGCTTGTAAATTTTTAAATATTTCTGTGTAACCCTTTGCTTGTACTTTTCAAAACTCTCTCAGTACTGGTTTGCACAAAGTTTATGTTCTGCAAAGTCTGAAATTTTATAGTGTTCACTGTACACAGTAGGTTATCAGCAAAAAAATACTCCGAAAGCCTACCATGCAACCATTACCACACACTGATGGTTTACGGTCGTACCCAAGCTATTGCCACAAATCTGCTTCATTACTGGTTACTTGTAACATTATCCAACAGCAGTTAGGTACAGTATTTCATTACTTCTGAATGTTTAAAGATCATTACACATTTATGAGTACAGAACTGACGATTTACTGAAGACACTAAAACTTGTCCACCCATTACCTGACGAAGTGGTGCAGTGGTAGACCTTCCTAATCGCATTATGGAGGTCCTGGGATCGAATTCCGGTCCGGCCATCCCGACTGTGGTTGTCCATAGGCTCCCAAGATCACTCCAGACGAAAACTTGATTGTTCCTTACCACAGACCATGGTCTATTCCTTCCCAATTCCTGCTCCTCTGAGCAACTTACTCCGTCTCTAATAATCTTGCTGTCGACGAGACGTAAAGATCCACCTACCTTGACAACACGTTTTTGAGTCTGGTATAGTCTATTCGTTATTTATTCTCAATTTTTGAATCAAACCTTTGAAAAATCACACCATGTACGATGCGTTTGGTGGTTTCCTAGTTATGTTGTTTATCACAAGCGTCTTATAAATGATTTTATTCATAATTAATACGAATGCAAACTGGAATTAAATAAGTGTGTTGTTAATACCTAGTGAGAAATAGTTCTCATGCGAAAAACTATTACACTGAGTGCGGACGAAAGCGGTGCACTTTCCCTTTGGTGTAATTTTTTAGGCTAGGTTATACTATGTTTGCGCGAGGCGGAGGGATATCCTGGAAGTAGAACTTAAGCAGGGCTTCAGAAAAGTTGTAAGTAGCCGTGAATGGACTATAGATAAAGCGTTAAAATCACGAACATATTTTTAACAGCGTAGCTTGAGAATTCGGCCTTGAAGAAATTCTAACCGAAGGCGACGGGACTGAATTACGCTTATTCTACTTGGCGATAGCTGTTACACAACGAGAAGGGGCCTTCCAACACACTCGTTGCGCTTGTAAATTATGCCTAATGAACATGATTTAAGCTCGGGGTCGTGGGCGGGAGGTGTGGGCACCGTTTTCTCCTTACCGTACCCTGTTTTTATTTTCATTCTGTCGCAGTTGCTGGCCCGGCGGGACATCAATAATACAGGGCGGTTATTGCCTCCAAGACGGTACCTCGTTAAAACTGTATCCTGGGCAATCGCTACCTGGCCCAGGGCAGTTGGCAATCGGACCGGTATAGGCTATTCACGGTAAAGTAAGCACTTCTGAATGCCCTCTCATTTGGAATANGGGCAGTTGGCAATCGGACCGGTATAGGCTATTCACGGTAAAGTAAGCACTTCTGAATGCCCTCTCATTTGGAATAATAAAGTCTATTCACGGCAAAGTGAGCACTTCCGAATGCCCTCTAATTTGGAATAATATCGTCTATTCGTGGTTTCTTCACACTTTTCGAATCAAACTTTTAAAAAATCACCCTATATGTGACTTGTTGGGTTGTTTCGTAAATATGACGTGTATTAAAACCGTTTTATAATTAAGTAAATATAAAAGTACCTTATTTTTATTGAAATTGAACTTTTACTTATATTCTGTGAGTAAAATATAATATTTCATTAATAATTCATATGAATAAATATAGGGAGAAAAACTGTGTAGGCAATGTCTTGTGTAAACAGTCCACATGTAAAATAATATTAAATTGGGGGCGCACGAATCCGGTGCGGTGTCCTTTGGTGTAATTTTCTAGACGTAGTTAATCTTTGTTTGCATGAGGCGGAGGAATATCCTAAAAGTAGATCTTTAGCAGGGATTCTGGAAAGTTTGAAGTAACCGTGAACGGCCTATAGTAAATAAATATATTTTGTTTTAGCCTTGGACGTAAACTTCCGAGTGCGATGGAATATACACACTGTGTCTATTACTGAGATGGCAATATTTATTTTAATAGGTTGTTAAAGGATAAAAAAATGACTGAAAGGAAAATGTTACTAGGATCTTAAGAGTGCTCACTTTACCGTGAACAGACAGTCTACAATGGCTAAAAAATCCGCCACACGACATCCGAAAAGTTCGGTTTACTTTTGCTTTCAACAATTTTTGAAGACCACTTTTTGTATAAGTTAGACGTAATTCATTCTTCGTACCTACTCTCTTCTTCTGAACGTTTCTGCTCTAAAACAGTCAGGAGTGCGCAGAAAATATGTATTTCGACTGCCAAACTGCTAATATTGCTCCGCTGGAATCGTTGAAAACCTGCTGATTGCTTCAGTGGCTGAATTTCATTAGACAAAGTGTGATGCATAGCGATACGCAGTGATTTTCACTGGCCTGTTATTGAATCCTCTCCTAGTCATTTAATAGATTGCATGTACTCTCAGTAGAGTTTGGTCACGAGATTTTCCGCCTTAATATGTTATACTTTGCTGATTTTAAGGCGATACGGCAATGCTCCAGTGCATTGTGTGAATTCGATATCGTTACGCTTTTGTTGCAATAATCTTCCGTGAAGTGCCCGATAAATTAATCACATGTTTCCTATCAGAAATTATGAGTTAGTTAGTGATGCATTNATAATCTTCCGTGAAGTGCCCGATAAATTAATCACATGTTTCCTATCAGAAATTATGAGTTAGTTAGTGATGCATTGACACTGTAAAAGTTTAAGAAGTCATGTTTGTGCTGAACAGTTGTTATTTACCTGAAAACGTTTCTTATGTTTAAGATAATTTGTGCTTGATAAGCTACAGAATATGTTTAAATAAAGATATAACGTGGGCCTATCTGGCCNTTATGTTTAAGATAATTTGTGCTTGATAAGCTACAGAATATGTTTAAATAAAGATATAACGTGGGCCTATCTGGCCTAGTGAGGTGGAAGTAGGACATTTGCCACCTCCGAAAAAAATCCTTGCGGGAGAAATGGCGGGGAAACAAGAGACACGCACATGACTGTTTTCGTAAAGGGACTCCTAAATTGCCCTATTATTTTCATGAAATCATATAGCTATAGGATATTCACGATGAAGTGAGCACTTTTTAAGGCCCTGCTAAGTTTTTCCTTACAGGAAGTTTCCATATTTTCGTTACTTGTTCATATAAACATTTCCATATGATTAATAAACACAGTGTATACGTTTCACCTCTCTCACAAGTTAACGTCTAAGGCAGCAATAATATATATTGTTAGTTGTTAATGCTTGTGGGGAGGGCCTTAAAAAGTGTTCACTTTACCGTGAATAGCATATGCCCGTGCAGTNTTGTTAGTTGTTAATGCTTGTGGGGAGGGCCTTAAAAAGTGTTCACTTTACCGTGAATAGCATATGCCCGTGCAGTTTGTGCCAACTGCTTGGGTGCAGTGATTGACTGCAATACTCACTGCTAGTAATCGTGGTCATTTAATGTGTGATAGCTAGGGGCAGTGATATTTCGCGAAAAGATTTCGAGACAAGATACAGTCCAAAGCACTGTAGGGTCGCCAAGCTTCTTTGATTGGCTAAAAAATGTTCTGACTCGTGTTAACCGCTTGCGCACGAATCACGAAGGTTCAGTGCCGGAGTTACTTATTCCTGAGTGGCTTGGTCAAAGACGGACATGGCACCAGCAGCCAATGGAGGTACAACAACAGCTGAGGTGTATATAGTATTGAAGACTACTGTGTGTTCCGATTTTTACGCGAAAAGTCACTGGCCCTAGTGATGACAACGCCCATTGATTTTGTCCACCTCTGTATAGGCTGTTCACGGTAAAGTCAGCATTTTTTAAGGTCGAGCTTAAATATTCCTAACGTTTTATTAAAACTTTTTTGCCGTTAGTTAATATAAAAANTTGTTAGTTGTTAATGCTTGTGGGGAGGGCCTTAAAAAGTGTTCACTTTACCGTGAATAGCATATGCCCGTGCAGCTTGTGCCAACTGCTTGGGTGCAGTGATTGACTGCAATACTCACTGCTAGTAATCGTGGTCATTTAATGTGTCATAGCTAGGGGCAGTGATATTTCGCGAAAAGATTTCGAGACAAGATACAGTCCAAAGCACTGTAGGGTCGCCCAGCTTCTTTGATTGGCTAAAAAATGTTCTGACTCGTGTTAACCGCTTGGGCACGAATCACGAAGGTTCAGTGCCGGAGTTACTTATTCCTGAGTGGCTTGGTCAAAGACGGACATGGCACCAGCAGCCAATGGAGGTACAACAACAGCTGAGGTGTGTATATAGTATTGAAGACTACTGTGTGTTCCGATTTTTACGCGAAAAGTCACTGGCCCTAGTGATGACAACGCCCATTGATTTTGTCCACCTCTGTATAGGCTGTTCACGGTAAATTCAGCATTTTTTAAGGTCGAGCTTAAATATTCCTAACGTTTTATTAAAACTTTTTTGCCGTTAGTTAATATAAAAATTGCCGTGTGACTAAAATACAGTGCATACAATTTATAGCTCTCAAAATTTAACGTCAGAAGCTAGAATAAAATAAAATATTTTGGTTTCTTTATTTTGAGAGCTCATGAAAGTGTAACAAGTTGGATATGGAGCAGAGCCAGAATGCAAGTATGGGGTAAATTGGAGATCCCCGAGAAAACCATCCAACCAACCAACAGCACCGCCAAGCACACTTCTCACGTGAGAAAATCCAAGAGCTGCTCCACCGAGAAGCGAACTGGTTTCCCTCGGTGAGGGGCGAACACTTTAACCACTGCACCATACACACTAATAAATTATTCGCAAATTTACCATATTAGTGTATACATATTAGTAAGAATGTGCAAAAGATAGTTCTTCCCCATACATACATGGTAGCGTTCCTTCAGTTTCCCACGAAACAGTCAAATGCGTAGGACACTTCTCAACTTTGTATAAAAGTGACGCTAAATATTTATATAATTTCTGCCAGATATGTAGTATTATTTCCNGGCGTTCCTGCAGTTTCCCACGAAACAGTTAAATGCTAGGACACTTCTCAACTTTGTATAAAAGTGACGCTAAATATTTATATAATTTCTGCCAGATATGTAGTATTATTTCCATTCAATGTATAGGTTGAAAACTTCCATAACAATTTAAGAAGTTTGCTAGAAAAATGTTTTACTGTGACGTCTGCGTTAACAGATAATATTTTCTTTGGAATATAAAAATGTATGAAAAGTAACGAAAAGGATACTCGGCTTTAATGACTTAAATTGACAGGTATAGAGGAGCAATTTCATTTGGCACCAAAATAAGCGCGCTGGTACATCTGAGTTGCGAGATAATATTGCCCGGACATTTTTGTGGATACCCGATATTGCCACCAGTCACTGCGGACCCACTCGCATCGTAGTCTTATACCCGATCGAACGAGCGTACATTTATTTTAATCGTGTTATTAGTCACGAAGTTATGGTGCCTGAGAATCACTCTGCAAGCGTTACATCACCGTTTCCATTCTGGCAACCCCTTGTATCGTTCTGATCTTCAAGACATATTCGCTACAAAAATACGAAATATACAAAAATATATATTTTAAACTGTTGAACTCTTTTAAGGGCGCTGATCACTTGAAAGTATTTTTTTTTTACTTCTACGAAACAACGCTCAACTACTAGACTTTTCATATAAGTAGATTTTCCTGCCATAAAATAATTTTAGACCGCATACTTTTTTGGACAACGGCATGTCAAACTCACATTATCTTTGTTTTTGAGACTTTAAGATGAAATAAACGAGATAGTTTACAGAAAACTTAGCAAGGGGGACTGAAAGGTCATGCTGTAATTAATTTTGTGTTATGATTGGCAATACATATTTGACAAAAACCATAGACTTCTACAAATCAAAATTTACATAACATTTCCTTATATTAAGTAATTTTTAGAAAGTGCGAAAACGTTTCCTAGCGCAATTAAAAATATTTCTTTAAGTAACTAATGGTATCTTATTTCATTGCGATTTATCTCATTACGGTGAGATAGTTAGTTTTTGTTATTCGTACCTCTCAAAAAACTAAAATTGCTATTCTGAAAAATCTTTATGTAAAAAATTCGCCGTGTAAAATTGTTTCATGCGAGTAAATACTGCTCGTAAGTAATGTCTCAAAGTTAAAAATTTTCTAAGAATATAAAATAATGCTTTAATATACAGTTTCAGGTGTTGCAAACGAGAACATTTATGATGCACGCTGTATTTAAGTCGACAAAATACTCGTTGTCGCAGCCGATGAGCTGTAGGCTATATGATCAGCTACATTAATATGAACCAATTATGACCTGCACCAGTAAGACGGTTTGCGATCATTGGTCATTGAGCTTCGCGGTGTGCATTACTGACCGAAACTTATCGACACGCGCGTAATGTACACAGCTGTATACACTGGGTCTGAATAGGTTAACACTTTGAGCGCTGCTGACGTCATTTTACGTCGTCTGAATTTCACAAAGTTGTAGAGAGTTTGTCGTAACATCACGCCATTCGCATTATTCGAAGACGTGGGCGAATAAATATTCTTATCCGGAATTTTCATGAGGTTCTCTGCAACGTAATACTGCGTGAGCAACACTATAAGCGTAAACTAATGAAACGAACAGGATGGCTTGTATATTATTCTACGTGTGGTAGAACATTTGATTGGGGAGCCTTCAACTCGGCATTGTATTGGCTGAGAGTTGGCAAGTCATGAACGTTGCACATTACAGTGAGCGTGTAGGGTGTTGTGTGAATCGGTAGGAGGGTTGCAGATGGGAATACAGAGACCAACAAAACTGGTGGTCGTGCGGTCGTGAATTGATTCACTTTTAGCTTGTCTTAAATGCCAGTAAATATGTAACGCACTCAAAGTGTTAAGGCGACAAGAATCAGTTAGCCATAGGCCGTTCTCGAACCAGCAACCTTTGACAGCTTATTTGCCCGCTATGCGGAGGCCAACGAGTGGCGAGCGATCGACACCCGGTCAGGAAGCGGCTGTTGTGTGAGCCGTGTTCGATGAAAATATGGGAAAGGGGGGGAGGTAGGAGAGAGCTGATGAATTCCAAAGTGGCCACCCAAGGTCACCGTCTTGTAAATTAGCGTACCTCGCGAGGAGGGGTTTGATTTGTGGGAGGTCTCCGTACGGCGTCGCCTTTTTAACCTCATCCGCTCTTAAAATGCCTTGAATGGGCATACCAAGGGAATTGTGGGACATTGCCGTGTCCTAATTACTTGGATCTCTCGCGGGAACGGTACGGGTTAACACCTTGGACACAAGGCGAGCACATTTTCTTGACGTGTCAGCTGGGAGCATCCGTTTTAAAGCGTTTGATTTAAAAATTATGAGTCTTAATGAACCCGTTGTGGAGTATGCACGTACTAAATTCGACCGAAAATCTTTGGCTGCAGTTTAATCACGAAAAAATAAGTTGCAAACATGTATACGACCTATGGGCTAAAATGAATTCGAAGAGAGGTACACATCTATGAAGTTGTAACTGAAGAAATAGTTTTATTACACTGCCACTGTAATGTACCTCTCTCTGGAATCTTCCTCTCCATTTAATAGCAGCAAGAGTGTGTTATTGGGTGTTGTGCGTGCCATTGGTAGATATTGTTTTGAAAGCAAAACACGAATTACTAGAAAACGGCGAGACTTAGGGTATTTAAACAAGGCAACAGTTTTGTTAATTGTGACATGGGGGTTAATCATCCATCATTCAAATATAAAATATGCTACCGCGAAATGGAAATAGCGACAGGTGTTGTGGTGTTGAATATCTTTGTTAAGTTTTTCATTATATAGACTATTGGTGTTCCATCTTAACGGTGTTGGACCCCACAAAATTAATTATTTTATAATTGTACCAAACATTGTTCAACTCGTACTTGTTGCATCCATAATAACAAATAATAAAAAGTTGCGTTGATGAAAAAATTTACAAAGTAAACTAATGTTGTGGGCTACTGCTTGACATATATGTATATGTAATCATCAAATAACCGTTCATACATTAACACAATTGTTAAAAATTAAAAAATATCTTTATATTTAACTTTTCCTTTCATATATATGGTTGGTATTTGGTGATTTACATATGTGTCACGTTTTATTCCATAGGATTCGTTTACTGTGTAAATTTTTTTATACGTAAAACTTAATTAGTATTTGTTATAATTGCTACAACAAAACACAGGAATTTTGTATATGACATCAAATTATTAAAAAAATATGAAAAGTAATTTTTTTTTATTCTAGGAAAATGTCATCACATACAATGCGTAGAAGATGAACAATGTTTGGTACAAATATAAAACGATTAATTTTTGGGGTCGAACACCCTTAAATATCATCTCCAATATTTGCAATAAACAGGTTCACTTTAGACCATAGGTCGTATATATAGGCCAATATTTTCAACTTCTTTTTCCGTGATTAACCTGCAGCCAACGTTGGTGGTCGAATTTA
This sequence comes from Clitarchus hookeri, assembly GCA_002778355.1. Lineage (NCBI taxonomy): Eukaryota > Metazoa > Arthropoda > Insecta > Phasmatodea > Phasmatidae > Clitarchus > Clitarchus hookeri. The sequence goes on from NQII01005758.1 coordinate 130,004, forward strand.
GGTACATATTCTATATACCTAGAGGTACGTTATAAGAAAGTTTCTATACTCTTGGAGACAAACCATAGTTTTACTGTTTCGCTTGACTTTAGAGGAATATAAGAAGAAAATTACAACTAGTAAACATTTCAGTTTGTAAGAAAATAAACCTGTTCTTTTTAATGATTTCTTAAATTAACGTGATGGATTGTACAACATACTGCATCTGTCGTGACGCTTTAATAAGTACACAGTCAACGCGCGACTTCATTGGCCGACGGCAAACCAATAATAAACGTTATAGAGAATAGCAAGCGTGTGCGGTGTAGCCAGGATAAATAGGACGTTGCTAAGTGAAAATGCAAACAAATGAAAACAAAACTTATTGATGTAGTGGAGAACAATGGCAGCTCACTTCAACTTTTCCTTCAGTACCAGGCTATCCGCAATAGCTCTAGATACAATAAAATTAAATTTTAAAAAAGTATTATTTTATGAAGGGAGAAAAAAAAACGCGCAGAGTTGGAGTTTCAGTGATTTTCTAATGTTTACGTGCATCTTGCAGCAACAGTAAAACCCATAAAAATGTAAATTTCTTAAGTAGAAAAATAATTATTTGAAATTTGCTTAATTTTACAAGTTGGATTGTAAATTCTGTCAAAGGCTGTTCACGGTAAACTGAGCACTTTTGAAGCCATGCTTGAGATCTACTTTTCTGCACATTCAGTAGTCTTCCGCCATATGTATAATTAACATTGCCATGTGCCTGATCGCTTTATTCATGCGTCGATCAAACGAAACTGTAATAGTATTAGAAAATTAAGTATCTCACAGATCTGTGTGTAGGAAGGAACCGACCCAGCATTCACCTGAAATTTTTTTCAGGTGAAATCAGGATGGTTGAACCGGGAATTCGAACCCACATCTTCCCGAATGCGAGTCCAGTGGCTCACCACTGCGTCACCTCGCACGGGGCTTATCCAGGAGGGTCTACACATCCGAACACTTCCGTAGACTTCCTGGTCATCGGATTTGTCGGCCATCACTTTACGTGACCAGGTAGGATGTTAGTTTCTTCCATGTCGAAGTGTTCGTGATAGAAAGCATAATTTGTGATAATTGTGGAAGAGTGTGTTTCGGGTTGAAACGATGTTTTCATTACATACTGGAGCGTAACTACTTATGTACTCGTGCCCAGGGGAAAAAAACGGTCTGACGAGATACTAAATAGTATACCTTATCTTTTTCCGCGTCATAAGTTAGCGTAAGACTGCCCTGACACACGTGACACTGTAACTTATATATCTTTTTTTGGTCAATACTGCCACACTATAACACTAAAAGGTTTTGTTTCAAACCCAGTGTGTTTATCGTGGTACGCAAATTTTTATGGCAGTGTATTTTGATTAGTAAATTTTGTATGTTTCTTCTTTGTAGTTTTTCTTGCATGTTTACAGTTTTTTTTAAATTCGTCTACTCAATAATGAAATATACCAAACATTTAAACATAACACTTATTATTTCGCGTTTCTTACAGTCCACGCATTCCTAGGGCTATTTCGCGCTTTTGATGAGTAACACTAGGACGACAATTGTACGCACGACGAATACTGCATCTTATCGATGTATAAGCTATTAACTGGCATGCAGTCTTGCAGTATTTCAGCGTACAGCCAGTGGAATGGATGGTTTTAATCCTGTGAATTTATGGCAGAGAAAGTAATATAAATATATGGTGTAAATTCATGTTTATCGTAAATTTTCCTATACCAGAAATGTTATCCCTTAGTGTAACCGCAAGAACAAACTGTTTAAGCAATTTTAAGTATAATAAAAGACAATTTAGAAAGCAGTACAGAAACTGGCACTTATTTGCGTGAAGTGTCTTAAATGATGATAGAAGCTGGACGCTTCAGTTATTTTCCATTAAAGAAGCAAACTCAAGAGATTTGTACATTCCTTTTTATACCATGTACATTGTCCCTGTAAATGGATTCCTGGCATTTGATGTGTAGGTTCCTCAGTAGCCATTCAGGGGAATTTGTTTTCTT
>NQII01005758.1:132094-147411 GCA_002778355.1 Clitarchus hookeri
GGGGGGGGTAAGCACACAGACGCCAATAGAGTCCTTAATGACCTTATCCATAATGCACTAACACTAATTTCACGAAAAGGCCGGATCAGTCATCCTCCGCACAGAGCTTCGGGAATGACTAAATTTACGATCGCCGAGTTTGTACCCTAACGGTATATGAAGTCACCTTTTATCATGTAGGTCACGTCGTCTCTAACCATCTGTGCATAATCGTGCGATGCATGGCTTAAACAATTTTTTAAGCTTCTGACTCGACACCGACTGGATGAAATTGACGATGTCCTTCCACTGATACCTGCCGAGGGTCGGTTATAATGTCAGGAAATTATTTCAGATTAAAAAAAAAATTGTTAATATCTGCATAAATGTCACCTGTGCACGAAAATTGCGTAATGCACGGTACTGGGCGGCTGGAACCTCGCCAGAACGTCTTTAAGCCGCAACACGCGTGTCCATTCACGTATCGGCACGCCTACCCTTTGATATAAAAACCCGGCGGTCTTAATAACTCGGCGTCCTCTGTTCTCGATTAAAGACGCCACTCCCCGTTCCCGAGACGGCCGAGTGAGATTTTTTACATTACACCTGTGTCCTCGCGCTTACTAGAATGAACGGGCCACAAATTAAACATATCAGCGCGTGAGCTTTTACAAACGGTTGATGGCATTCGCAGCAAATGATTTCTGTAAAGAGCATCGAATAAATAAATGTTGCTCTCTTCCTGGAAGTGATTTGCTGTAAGTAACTTGTACGTGTATAGCCTACCTGTCTGGCGTAGTGAAGTGCGTATAGGCATTTTTTTTTTATTATGCAGCAAAGCAATTGCCGCAGCACTGGTTCTCTCCACAAATATGGCGGTCACATTTTTTTCTATACGCGCCCGAAGAATTACAGTTTCTATTGCAACGGAATCCGATTAACTTCCAACTCTAAGTAGTACCAGATATAAAATGAAGGTTTTTAGCGCAATGCAGTAGCTTACAGGTAATTACGTAAATAACAGTTAATGCGTTAAGATCCTCAGCCATTCAAAACCCTCAAATGGGCGGTAACATGGCTAGGAAGCGGACAGGACCTTGGAGTTTCGAGAATACCCCGCGGCTTTAACTCAGAATTCGACCACTGAAAGAAAATCGCAGAGTTTGAGACCCAGTTCAATCAGAGAGCCAACCACTTTTTTGCCTTTCTGCGCACAACTGCAGGAAGCGAAACCGGGCGCAGTATAATGAGCTCAGAAGATAACATCTGTTTAATATCTCTCATGAAATATGTCCTTATAATATCGAAATGGAGCAAATCAGGCATTGCTGTGTTTTGTCAACGTATTATGCGATAACGTACTCAGTTTAAAAGAATTCAAAATATCTAACCTGCTTCATTGCGCTCTTGTAAGGGCTTCTGTGTAACTCGATACAATATTTCCTGGTAGATTTATATGTCTTTATGTATGTGTGAAAGATTAAATATAATAATGAAGCAAGAATATTTATGTAATAGGTATGTGGGTAAGTGCACAGAGATTTTGTTGTGGTCAATCAATTTATTGAACAAAATTCCTCTTCCTGAGCCCTATATAGCAACATTACAGTTACTTACAGCAGTATGTAAGTTAATTGTTGATAAATTATAAATATAAAAGTAACCTAACCTGATGAAAGCACTGCATTTCAAAACCATCTAGCAGCAAAGAAAATGATTTAATGCGGAGTCCAAGTCAATCCTATAAGATCCTTGACATTGCAGATCCTAGTGGGGTCCATGTATAAATGTGGTTCATCCAGAACTTTTATTGAACGACACTTGTGAATTACGTATTTACATTTTGACATAAAGCGTACCGTTACTATAAAATATTTCAACAGCTTACCTGACAGGAAAGGTTTGATCTTTGTCTATCGTCACGATTTAACATGGTCGTAAGCTTCCCTTTACTGGTGCTTTGAGGATTTCAAAAAAAATATACTTGGCATGACGTTATTCAAATGCTGTATGCAGTGGATTTCTGTGGGAATAATATCAATCACCGGCTGTTTAAATAGTCAATGATCCGGTTAATTCGGCGAAAGGAACATAATTTATCGTATGTGTTGTAACATCTTGTCCTCGAACCTCCTGTCTATCTGGCCATCCGTTAAGTTACCTCTTTCCTATGTTAGTAATGTGCAACTAAAATATTTTTAAGTGATGTTGCTTGAAAGTAGCACACCTCACATAAAAATTCCTAAAAATATTATATAAAAAATCAGTTCACCAATAAAGTTATCAGGCACTATGATATCGTTATATTTTTTTAAAAGTATTTTAACGCCTGTGTTTGAAACTGCTACAACGAAATAGTTGTATACCTACTCCACGTACATATTTCATAGTGGTATAGGCTAATCATAAGATAGTTGGCAAGAAAATAAATGTTAAGGTGGCCGTCTGGGTAGGCCTCCAAACGGTGTGCAGAAACCCAATTCAACGTGCCTGAGTGAGGTCTGCTTACGAATAAAATTTAAGAAACGTTACGTGTCTATATAATTTTTTCAGTTCCTCCATTTCTCTCTAAAGTGTGTTTTTGTTTTAGTGAAAATGGCTCAAACGGGTGTTTTCACTATCATTTTTAGGTATGAATATCGGTAAAAAGCATTGAAAAAGGAATAGGGACGTGTATCAAACCTTCACTTTTATTGTTACGTCATAAAATGATAGGGTTTCCGTTGAAAGTCCTATGGAGGCGCGTTATCGATGGCAAGACTGCACGTCAGTTCACTGCTTTGCGCGTAGAGGCGATGAGAGAGTTGATGCGCATCTCTCGGTCGCCCCCAGCGCTCCCACGCTTTTAGGCCTCAGACGTGCAAAATAGTGGCCCCATTAAATAAATTATATTAAAAAAAAGCAATACACGTACATAGCTTACTGACGTATCGAGTACATATACTCGCAGTCCCAATGTGGCTTCTTACCGACGTAAATCACGGAGTTTATCAACAAACGACGTTGCATACATTCCGGAAACGGTTCAAGGTTTCCCCCGAGGATCTGAATAGAAAACCCACGTGGATAAAAAATTCCACGCATGCACTAACAGATTTTTGTTTCAAATTTGTGACGAGGCCTGTGTGTGTGGTATTCAGTGTGTGGTGGGTTAAAATTACGTGGTTGCAGACTGTTACTTAATGTCGTCGCCCGCCACTTAACAGCTGCGGTAATGCACGTCCAGCGGATAGCAACCAGGCGAGCGTGAAACGTGGGTCTTCGCCGACTGCATTACAAATACCGCAAGATTCACGCGGTCGTCCAGCACAGTCAGTGCCATAATAAATATTTTATAAAAAAAAAAGTAGAAGGATAAATAAGATTATATAAATCATAGCGAAGTGCGGTGCTTGGGGTGAGGGACGGAGGGATATTTTAAATTATCTAGTTTCCGAGAGTGAGTTACGGTGGCGCCTTCTTTTTTATTTTTTATTACTCTTTCCTTTGCCTGCAGGTCGGCGGTAGCTCGTAAAAGTTGCCTGGAGAAAGGCTGGAGTGGCTGGGGAGGGGGTTGGTAGGCCTGCTAAACTTATGCATCTGGAGCGGTCATCTGCAGCGCAGCAAATTGTTGAGTAATGGGAGACGGCGTAGGAAGTGTTTTTCTTCCCGTGTCGCAACGCAGCTTTGACCGCTCGTGTTCGCTGGACGTTCAGGCCTTCCAGGATAGGAATATCCTCCTCTCACCGCTCAAGGCATGTGGGTGGAAGTCAATCGGTACTGAAAGTTCGTTACTGCACTTCTGATCTAAGCTATAGTTAGAGATATCTAGGACGCACTGTGGGTATGAAAGGCGTACCATAGTGCTTTATATGGAAATTGCATTTGCGTGTTAGCCAGAGATTACCCGTAGTGATCGGGAGAAACTCTTACCCTGCCAGGGGCCACGGTGACTGAGCGGTTAGCCTGCTCACCTCCCACCAAGGCGAACCAGGTTCAATCCAATCCCCAGGCATACATATTTTATGTGGTTCATGAATGTCAGTCCACTGTCAAGCATGAATCCCAATACTTATTTTCTTAGACAAATATCAGGGGTCTCCAATGAAATCTCCCCATTGGCCATCTTCTGCTGAGGTCACCTTTGAGCATCATGCAGACTGTATTCTCAATGGAAAACTGCATCTTTGTGGACGTAGACCATTACTGAATGCCACTCATGATGGTTTCTGCCTTCTCCTCTAGTTCGTTTCTTAAGTTGGCCATAGCCAATATTCAACCATCATCAGCACACCCATAGATGCAGTATCCATTAGGAAGTTCTTGCTCCAGAAGACTATCGAAAGACCACATTCCAAAGAAGAGTACCCATTACTGATCCTTGTGGAAACCCTTCGACGAGGACTTCTATTCTTGCATGTCTTCTGTGAAATATACACAGGAGCAGTCCCTGAGATAATCCACCTTTAACTTATAGAGATTTGCTGGACAATCTCTCCTCTTTAATTGCCACAAAATTTCTGGCCACTATGCATTATCGAATGCACCTGCTATATCAAGGAATATTCCCATGGTACATGCACAGTCCATTGATCTGACTTGAGATACCATATATATTACAGCTAGGTCTGTACTTTTTCCTCTACGAAAGCCATACTGTTCTTTGCTGATACCTCCCATGCTGTCCAAGTACTGCATAAGTCTCATGTTGAGTAGATTTTTGTACACTTTACCCAGGCCATAAAAAGTTTCAGAGGTCTATTTGACTTTATATTTTTTCGGATCCTTCCCAGAGCCTTTGAACAGAATCCTTAGTATGCCATATTCACATATTTTAGGAAACTTTCCTTCCCTTAGCAGGTCATTATATGTATCCAGCAAGATGGCCCTTAATCTGGCGTATGATCTCTTTAATATCTCTGCCATGATATTATATCCAGGCGCCTTTTTCATCTTGAGGTCCTTGAAGATAGTAAAAAGTTCCTGGCCAGAAAATTCTGCGGCATCCATAATATCAGGCGGAGTTCTCATGCTACGCCTCATATATTGGCGTTCATCTGTTTCCCTTTCAGCCGTATCACCTGGCAGTAGAACTGACATCATTACCTTTACAGTATCTGAGATATTGTGTATGACTGCTGTTTATCTCCACGCTTCTCAGTGTAGTTATTTTTCTCATCTTACCTGAAACCACACGATGCACCAACCCACAGGGGTCTTCATTTCCATGTTCTTCTATGATGTTCTTCTAGGATTCTGCCTTCTTTCTCCTGACCTCGCTGAAGTACGTCTTCCTCTTCGCCCTGTATTCCTCCGCCAAATGCTGTCTCTCTTCATGTCTTCTTTCTCGCTTTAATTTACGTCTTAACTGACGTACGCTTCTCCTAGAGTTTTCAACTAATCATCCCACCATCTGTTGTTAGGAGTTTGAGCTGTGACCTTTAGCGCTTTGGTCGGAGGTAAACTGTATGTAAGCTGTGATCTTTTCAGCTCCTTCCTGCTAAGCACCTCAGCTTCAGCCAGTACCAGATGGTCGAATCTCGTCCAGTTAGAGCACCCCTGTGAGTGAACCTGGGTCTTAGCACCACTGACTTGTGATCAGGAATTTCTGTCAATCTTACCGAAAATATGATCAGTGCGTGGTCACGTGCGCTGTCCTCTAACACTTCCCATTCTGTAACTTTCCTTTCTGCTTTTGCAGTGGCCAAAGTAACGTTAATATACGTTTCCGTGTCATGAGCTGGAGACAAGTATGTGGCCACATAGCCTGATGTGTTGCAAATACTTGGGGTCAGAGGGATATCCTAGTAGGGTGGCGGCTTCTGAACTGCGTAGTGGAGAGATTGTTCTGGATGTTATTTATGGCTGCACACAATTTGCTGTGGTCCAGCATTGAATTAACAAATGATCTCCTGTCCCTGCAGCCTGTCTATGCGCTGTTGCAAACCGAGACAGCCGATGGCGACCCCTGCCGTCGAAACGTTGTACGCCACAGCAGCTATCCCTTGCATCGGGGGTTTTATCGGAATCCATTAACTCACGGTACACTGTGGAAATTCCAGTTAATTAGGTAGATTCCTTGGTGGGAGGAACGTCACCGAGAGTATTGGATACTGCATCCCCAATAAATAACAGGAGAAGCCATATTCCCAGAGGTACAGGACTGGGTGTGCTCTGTACCATCGGGACTGAACTTGTCGTTCCTGTGGGAAAGATACACATGCGAAGGGCACTGAAATGGTAAAGCTAATTTTACCTGATAATTCTGAATTATTATGAAGATTTATATATACATAACCATTGGCATAAAAAGCGCTCAGTCGAATCACCGCTTTCCCGATTTGGGATCACCCGAGATTCCTGAACCCTGCGGGTCTCCTGTTGGTGGTTTCGATGAATAGGTGGATGGGTGTATAACAAATTTTATAAACCTTAAAAATAAAATTATAATTCAATCTTTTAAGAACTTTTTAAATATGATGAAAAAGCTTATATTTAATAATACAATACAAAAAACACAATACAGTAAAAACGACAGAAGTAACAAAAACAACAATAACAAAAATAGCAAAACAACAACCTGAAACAGGACACTACACCGAGTATGAAAAAAAAACTGTATCTCAGATAAGTTGGCCAGATTCTGACAGTTCGACGACAGTAGCGTCAATATTTACTTTTCGATTATGTATCCTTTCGCCATCAGCTGGTACGTCAAGTGGAGGCTGTATTTTTTATCAGCAGGCTTTCAGCTAATCCACTTGCCATTGTACTGTAATGCTAAACACATTTTAAAATATTTTAGACTGACATCTGTCTAAAAAAATTAGCAGACTATAAAAGTAAAAATATAAAACCTTGCAAAAAATTAAATATTTGCTAACTCGTTTTTAATTTGTCCGAGATAGTGAATTGGTTAACATTTTCGAGGCGGTAGTTTCAGCTATTATCACACTTTGGACGTTATAGCTAATATATTCGACTTGGAAATATGTGATGTGGAATAACGTTATAATTGCTTAAAAATTATTCACGCGTGTCTCACTTTCAAAATTTTTCGAGAGAGCAATATGGCGTATAATTTCCGTAAACGAACGATTATCGGCCGAATATAAATTACTAGTACTCAAAATCACTGTTCACAAAATATATGCTACTTTAAAAATTATGCAGAGCTCGCAAANGAATATAAATTACTAGTACTCAAAATCACTGTTCACAAAATATATGCTACTTTAAAAATTATGCAGAGCTCGCAAAAAAATAAAACTATTGTTATCTGTTTGTAAATATGTTATATATTGCAGACGAACGCTCTTCATTTCTGGCTGGTAATGCTTTGGAAAAGATCCTATAGATGGCGCGCACAGTACGTCAGAGCAAAGTGAAGGCCGCTTTTTTTGCTCAATAGATCGCATCTTTTTCAAATTTAACTATTCTTCTATTACATGCTCGGGATGACACGAATTTGAAATATATTTCGTCAAATTATTAGAAAATATAAATCATCAATATTATGTAATATTTCTGTATTCTTTTGGAATTAATACCAAACTCGGATGGAAAGCAAGGATAGAGCGGGGTGATACGACATGAAAAAGGTTTTTGAAGTTGCGTAAATTTGGATATGGATCGTTGCATTGTGAAATTTATTTTGAACACCTATACATTAAATTTTGTATCACGAATTTTAATTTGTAACATTCACAACCACTGTTTTGTGAAAACGTAAAATAAAATGTATTAATTAATTTAGGAAATCTTTCTTATCGCGTATTTTCTGCTTGTCTAATGTGCGTCGGCAGTGCACTCAGAATAGCTAACGTAATATTAACTTCTATACGTTCGTGCATCAGGTGATACAGGATTTTGTAAATTGCACTTTGTTTGTTTCGTATNACGTAATATTAACTTCTATACGTTCGTGCATCAGGTGATACAGGATTTTGTAAATTGCACTTTGTTTGTTTCGTATACTTCAAGTTGCCACTCACTGACTGTCAGAACCTGTCCAACTTACTACTCCAACCCTCAGTCTCCGACAGAGATGACCATGGATCAAGACGATGTTGTCCAATGAAAGGAGACAGTGAGACTTTTATAAATTGATTAATTTAAATTTTTACAAATAGACAACTATAAAATAATACAAACCTGACAATCAATTTTNGACTTTTATAAATTGATTAATTTAAATTTTTACAAATAGACAACTATAAAATAATACAAACCTGACAATCAATTTTATTATATCATAATCCAAAATTATTGTATTCTGTAAACTTGTAATTTTATATCTCGTCAATATAAATATATTTTAAATTTTTGATCATTTCTACCAGTATTGGCTTTCAGCCGGGGTCTGGTGTCATAATCTTTCTTTCTGTTCTATTCTGTGGAAATCCCAGTGCCTGCACGATTTCGGAGATGGGGTACCCCATACCTCTGTCACAAACGATTTGGCCACAATCATATGTGCCGCGATCTTGTTTGTTCCCCATTCTGTGCTCGACTGTTACTCAGACGGTCAGTAAAAGGTCTGACGACATCGCAGTCATGCATGGCTGGGCACTACTCCATTCGACAGGGCTATCACAGCGCCATTTCGCCAACATGGCAGGTGTGTCTTATTCAACTTCTCGTGAGTGTTTTTCCTATCAGTAACCGATATATCGTTGAGGTGGTTTGCGACTTACTCATTATAGGGCAAATAAAAGGAAATTCAGTTTCGAATGTAGATATCATGACTCAGCCTGCAAATGAGAAGTACTGCACTCTGCAAAACTCAATGTCTCTCACTGAAGGACTTCCCTGTTGGTAATTTATTTGTAAACAGTGTTACTGTTTCAGAATATGAATGGTTCATAGATAGCTTCTGGTGCCAAGACCTTCTGACTACTTTCTAACTCGCAAGTGTAGCCAGAGTACTTACTATCCCGTATTTACAGATTAACTGACTGGCGATTTTAATAGCCCTAATTATAACATTTTCGTATAATTTTAGTGTACAGAAATATGAAGCACTGTAAAGGGTTTTATTTATTGAATTCGGTGGTGATGATATATTTGAGTTACCTTCAGGTTTTAGTAAGAGAGTCTTCATTGCTCGGTTGACTACAAAGTAGTACGAAAATAAAGACAAACATAAACAAAGCGAAAAGAAACCACCAACTTAAAACCAGAACAATGGCTGTAGTGAAGATCAATTTGGTTTAAGTTGATGTCCTCCTTTCGACGTTTTTCTCCGTCTTTATTTTGGTCCCATTTTGTAGTCATCCTAAATAATGAAGGAGGAATTCAACGCAAACTGTGAAGTTAATTCTTGCGAAGATTTTCCCCGAAAGGAACGCAACACATTTTATTCCCAGTTAATGGGGACAGGGGATGATATAAGACGTGGCGGACAGCGTCGCCGTTAATAACATTCAGAAAGACCGCTAATGCGGTGAACCGCTACTGCCGTCTCGCAGCGTATTCTAGATGCAAGATGGCGATTGCCGAGAGAGCGTAGTCCAAAACAGGTGTCTGCAAAGTCGTTACTTTTTTTCCCCCCTAAGCCAGAGGGACTCCTCTGTGAACTGGTTTCTGCGTTCTGAGAAAAGGCGACATCCAAGTAGCAGGCGCTTTTCAGGTCAGATAAATTCCAAGCGGACCGTGTTGACGTTGAATGTGGACACCTCTAACCAACAAGCCATCAACAAACAAGAGANCAGATAAATTCCAAGCGGACCGTGTTGACGTTGAATGTGGACACCTCTAACCAACAAGCCATCAACAAACAAGAGGGAAGATATTTCTTAATTATTTTTTTGAGCGAAACTCCGCTGTGTTGCACAAATTCCGCGGCTTTGGTTGAAGGATATGATTCAGCACGAACTTCTTCAGTGCTGGTATTGACCAATTTATAAATTTTTTGTGCAAATACGTCTATAAAATTTGAGTTACTTATTCACTTTATTCTGAATATATCTACTAATCAAAGCTTTACCAAAAATATAGTTTTATTTTTCAGAATACCTTTATATTTGCAGGTCATTTTACTCTTTACAGTAACGCAGATCATGCTTTCTCCGTATGTGTAAACTACGACTTGAAACATTTTCAGAAAATGGATTAAAATGTGTATCTGAGGTAAGTTATCATATATACTGAAACTAAACGAAAACACTTTCTGGAATACAATCATTCAGAAAAATAACTTCTCAGGTCATGGATATCATCGTTAACACTGGTGCGTCTGTAGACACACTGGCTATATTATTATATTTACTAACTCAGAATCGGCAATAAAAATGTACTTTTATTTGTGCGCAAGTACTGAAACCTGCTCATAAAATATATATCGGATTTAATAATGTGAATAAATATTCACTTCTAGGGTTCATGAATCGTGGTTTTACTTTAAGCACATGCAAAATAAATGTAACATGTTTTTCTATGTGACCAAGACGCCAAGGTGAAAAATAAACGGTTTATTAATAGCGTGCAATTTTTCTAACCAATTGTTGTAGACTGTCACCTTGACTGATATATGTTTGCTACAATTATCTGGGTGTAACCACATCAGGGATAGAATAGGGGATTTAAATTCATACATTAAATAGCAAAATTAAATTGCCTAATTTATTTAAAACACAAAATAATACACAACATCTGATCCTATAATATAACATTTACCACTATTTACGATTTTTCTTAACACAACAATTAAAAACTTTATATATATATAAACACACACACAGAGTGGTCCGCCTAAAATAAATACCCCCAAAATTTCTTGAACGGTTGCAGATCACGAAATGCGGTTTTCGCTAAATGAAATTACGTACAGGGGCAAGTAATTTGACGCAATGTGACTATTCGTAACACGTGTATGGACAGAAATTATTTATCCACATATTGTTCCACTGGAAACAAACATATATTTCAATGGCATCTGAAAGTACGTGCAAAGTGGTCTCACCACGATGAGTCACGGCGCGTGTTGCTTGCTTACAGTTGTGGTTACAGGTCCACTGCCCCATGCTACTTACCAACTTAACTTAATCATATTTGCACATTATTTCTTGACGTTTCTTTGTTAGTTTCCATTGCATACGCTACATAATTGAATTCCTCTTTGCACGTACTTTCAGACACCGTTGAAATAAATGTATGTTTCCAGGGTAAAATTCATATGTGGTTTAATTATTTATGTCTGTACATGTGATAGTATTAGTGATTTTGCGGCAAATTACTTTCCCCCGTACGTAATTTCAGTTAGCGAAAACAGCTTTTCGTGATCTGCTACCGTTCCGGAAATTTTAGGGGTGTCTACCATAGGCGGACCATTCTGTATAATAAATATATATATTATAATATAATTTAACTGCTTTCTTTACAGTGCATTTAGTATGCCACTTAAGCTTAATATATAAACAAACCAGCACATAAAAATTTTTAATGCTAAATATTTACAATGTAGTCGACACGTGATTTCTTGTAACTTTTCTGAACCCCTCATGAAATTCGGTTTTCAGGCTATTCCTCGGTCTGATTGCAAAAAAAGCTTAATTATGTATAGAAAATTACACCAAAATGATAAATAACCACATTTGTGCGCACTCAGTTTTACAACATTTTGTGTGATAACTTTTTCTTACTAGGCATTACAAACACGCATATTTTCTCTCTTCTTTAACACATATTAGTTGGAAATAAAATTTAGAATTTATAGGTTAAATATAAATAAACGTTCAGTTTATCAAAAAAGAAGCTACTGTTATGTTAACAGAAGTGTAAAGTGCTTATAATAGATGACATATTTAGGAACAACCAAACAAGTCATACATGGGGTAATTTTTCAAAGGTTTGGTTCCAAAAGTGTGGAGATACCGCGAATAGACTATATCAACGTTGCCCAGTCCTTCGTCAAACCAATCCCATCTTCGCACTTCCCCCGCGTGTTAACCAGACTCCACTCTCCAATGCTCTTCTGGTAGCATTCCTCACGTTTACACTTCACTCGTAACTTGAAATTACGCCACGCCGGTCCTTTCCGCTCGTCGCGTTCGCATCGTATACAACCTCCTTGATTCGCGTACGCTCACTTTCGTCATGAGGTATCCTTCTTGTCGCCTCGAAGTTCGCTGTATTTCTCTGCTTTATTCACGCCGGCACGGAAGGTCGCTCATGGACCACTTCCTGTCCCAGTGGTAGGAGACAGTATGCACAGGGGACGCGATTCCTTCCAGATCACTCGTTCTTCAAATCGCCAACTACTCCGTTGGGGGGCCACATGTAGCCTATAGGGTTAGCAGAAGAAAAGGACATCCAGACAGGAAAAGTACGACCTTTAATTAGAAAACAGTACAGTTTCATTAACCCCACAATTTATTTAAACTAGAGAGAACCATACATTAATTTTTTTTTTCGCGTATAGCTTAATCTTAGTAATGTCGAAAAAAATTTGTTAAGTTGTTATTATTATAAGGAAATTTGATAAGTTTAATCAATAATATAAAATAATGTTCAAGTTGTCTATCATAAAGGCTTAATACTCACAGAATAAATATGTATTCTCATACAGTTGTATTATGTAATAAAACATAACATTCTTATGCACACACTCCAGAATGAAGACATATTTAACAAGTTTTGCTGCACATAAACTAACATACAAATAATTATAATTTCAATACTTTCTTTTATTCATTTAACTTAAAATTTACACGTTATAGAATAGGTTCAGAAGCAGTCGCAGTAAGATGGACTAATCTTTATGTATGAAATGGAGTATCCCGACTGACTCACTCACTCACACATTCATCAACGCACAGCTCAAATCACTGACAACAAAAGCATCAAATTTAGACATGGTTTTTCGTTATGATGTAGGTACATAATTAGAAATTATTTTTCGAAATTCTAACCTTAATGGAATGAAAAGAGGAAAAAAATGTGTATTTTGAGGACTCCTCAATAGCTTAGTAACCTGTTAAGATATCGCTATGTTCTTTGTTTTAAAACATAAGCTGAAAAACTATTTCTGGGTTTTTCTAAATTCAAATTCCTAAGGTTAAAAAAGTTCGAAAATATTTTCGATTATACGTTACGTATATTTCATCGTTTCCATGCCTGTGCTATAAAATAACCTTCAAGCAAATATGTTTTATAAAGACTTATCAATCGAGAAAGTATGAATAGAAAATAAATCTCTGTCTTACTGTGAAAATTTTTATTTTTCCATTTTTGTTTTGCAACAAAACTGGGATCTTATTCACTACAATAATATTTCAAGTAGCTTGAATATATTTCAGTAGCATTACAACTAGAAATGCCCAGAACACAAAAATCAAAACGTCCTTTGATGAACGAAAATAGTAGCTGCATGGTAAAGCACACGAGCGGACCCGTAGGCAGAAAGCTAGTCCACCATATTAACAATTCCCATGGTTCACTCAGTGGGCGAATAGTGCCATGCTACTTTACTGGCAAACGCATGGGCTCTTTACATCTCTTCATATGTCACTATTACAGTATTATGTAAGTGTATATACTACTCAAAAAAAGTTTTGCCTCGCCTGTAATTCGTTGCGCAAGAAGAATTTTCGCTATGACAGTCGGCACATTACAAAAATTAGTTTGTCATGTCTGATGTGGTATTCTGTACTAACAGTATGCGTTTCATCACATGCTTTCACAGACTATGATAAATCTGGTAACTCAGAAATCCCGGTGTCATAAATAATTTTTTTATTAGTTTCTCTAAATCTTGTGTTGTTTACCTTCGTTGGGAGTGATTGTTGTAACTACTTAGTTAAATATTTATGTTATCATCGTACGTTAGTGTTTTCTTTTAAATTTCTATATAAGTATAACGTCCAGCACGAGAGGCAAGAAACAAAGCTCCTGAATGAGACGATATTTTTGCGGATCCCATAGCAAAGACAGGTAACTGCTCGAAATCTATTGCACCAACGGCTTCGTATTTCAAGCAGATGATTTACGGCGAAGGTCGGCATCAAGAGTAGCGAATACCGCTTTGCAGTAGTTCTCTCGTTTTACTACGGTGCAACACAATTTGTTACTCAGGTGGGAAATTATAATCATCTCGTCCCCCCTGGGGGTAATGATAGTTGCGTTTTACTGCCGCAACTGGCGGGACGTTAAAACCCCGACACACTTTCTTGGCGGGACGAAAACACAGCTGCGGCGGGCGCGTAACGTATTGAAACGTTCTCGAGAAGGCAGTAAAGATAAAACCTGTCCCCTGAACCACAAGCTCGTCGCTCCGGTATATCCACGCTCGTCCGAGGGCGACTGACGTCCCGGCGTGAGTTGTCAGCACTGGCCAGCCGATGGACTCCGTGGGCGATAGCGTACAATTACGGCTCGTAAAGTTCGAGTGGATATTTCCAACTCCGTCACTTCGACATGGAACACTTAACAAGAAGGAGGAGAATACTACCGAGATGTCTTTCGTATAGAAGATGTTTTTGAGTAACATGTCGAAATTCAAACCACGGCATCTATGAGCTAATACACATAACATAATATCAGTAACGAAAGTTTTGTAAAGGTCATCTAGTATTTTTAAATTTTAGTAGTATTTAGGCAAAACAAAGCAGGGAGTCCGCAACTTCACCTACCTGCTTGCAAAACAAGTTGCATATCANAGTATTTAGGCAAAACAAAGCAGGGAGTCCGCAACTTCACCTACCTGCTTGCATAACAAGTTGCATATAACGAAGGCGAACGGAACTGGCTCGCCATACGGATAGCGTCTGCACATAGGACGCCATAAACTCGAGGTACGTGGGCGCCGCTAGTGGTTCCTTGCTAGTACACCAGTGTTAAACCACATCAACAATGGGAGATTAGCCATTAAGTAGCGAAGGCTACCAGAAGTGATTGCATTTTATTTCCGTCGTGGCGCGCAAATTCCGTTCACCTTCGTGGCATGTAAATGTTTGCGCGCGCTGGTACGTAAAGCTGCGAACTTCCTGTATAGTTTTTGACTAACTTGAACTTACCTTTAAAAATACTAAAAAACCTTTCCAAAATATTTGTTGCGAGGATATTTTGTTTGCATTAGTCCATAGATGCCATGGTTTGAATTTAGTTATGTTATTAAAAAACATCTTGTACATACAAACCTTTGTAAAAATACAATGATATTCCACGAAAAATTCTTCATTGTAAATTTACAACAAACATATTTGTAATGCATCTATTAGGCTGTTCGCGATAAAATGGAAACATAAAAAATCATCTTTGAAAAAAAAAACGTCATTGCCTGTTATTGCATACATTTTAATGTAAGCAATGACCGCTCTTCTCAAAGTTAATTTGGCAGCGAATTACGAGAAGTAGTTCCA
>NQII01005759.1:0-48042 GCA_002778355.1 Clitarchus hookeri
AATTTGTACGCATCGGCTATATCCTATCCGCAGGGACTTCACAGTTTTTCCATCAAACCTTTCAAAAACCACCCCGCGTATGGCGTGTTTTGTTGTATCCTAAATATATCGTAAATAATCAGCGTTTTACATTTATGTTAACATAAAAGTATATTTTTTTGGTTAAATTGAACTTTTACTTATACTTAATCTATAAAATAATATTTAAATTGTAATTGATACGAATAAAAACAGATATAAAATAGTTGTGTTGGTAATGCCTAGTAAGGAGTAGTTCTAATGCAAAATATTGTTAAACTGAGCGTACACAAGTGCAGTATACGTCACACACACCTTTGGTGTATTTTTCTAACCTTAGTTCAGCTTTGTTTGCAAGATACAGAAGAATATCCTGAAAGTGTATCTTTAGCAGGGCTTCAGAAACTGTGGAAATAACCATGACTGGACAATAGCGCTTAATTCCATGTTCCAAGGTTTGACATGGAATTCAACACTTTACTTCCCCAGTGTCGAATATTGTACCAACGTCTCCATGATTTAAGTAAATAAATCTCTTATGCACACTCCCCTCGCCCCCGGCCTAACGCCAAAAAAAAATTGAGTGAACATTATCTTAATATCATGGGCGAGGAAAGGGAGGGTTCACGTTTGAAAACGATCGCGTCATTCATCAGTAGTTGGAGGTAAATAACTTACATACTACTTCCAATAACCAATATAGTTAAACTGTGTTAATTGATAATACGTAGATAAGTCACTTATATGTCAGTCAATATTTATATGTGCATTAAAGATTCACAAATTATATACATCTTTTTTTAGTGTCCACACATGTAGATACCGCATTTTAATACGTCATTAAGAGTGATGGACACCTATTAATTTAATATTTTACATATGTACGAAATATTATTCAACTTGTAGATATTACTTATAAGTAAACCTACAATTTCCTCGCATAAACAAATTAGCTGGTACAGTTTTTTACATTATGGGATATCTAAATCACAATTACAGTGTTTCTGGGATGTACAAATAAAATCAACGAAAACATTTACAGAAAACAAAGGTGTGCGGAAGGCCATGTTTTATTTCATTTTACGGTTTGCTTAGTTAAATTTATTTTGTGCAAAATGAAAAATATGCAAAAAAATTTCCTTAGTTTAAGCAGTTTTAAAAAATTGTGAAAACATTTAATAGCGTGATTGAAAAAAGTTTTTGATGTTTCCCGTGGTAGTCAATTTCAATTAGATGTTTAATTTCAAAGAGTTAGTTTTTATTAATAATATGTGACAAAAATACTAAAATGGAGATAGGGACATGTAATTATGCAAAGAATAGGCAGTCTAAACATTTTTTTTATGTAGAAATGATACCTGTGAATAATGTATACAAGTTAATGAGTTTTTCATTAAAAAAATGGAATAATGATAATTTGGTGATGAGTACCATTAAGACGTAGTACTAGTCTACGTGTGTTGCTGCCATCTTATGGGAGCACGTCCGTGTGCTGTCGGAGGCTGGGATATTTAGAGCGGTTGTATTGAAACGTTCTAACCGACCGTAAACCAGCTGTAGCAAAAACATGGAATGCGTTCCAGGGCTTCGGTAGAAAACACGGGATTTGTGGATTGCAGTGGTGTCAAAACACAAAAATAATTTCACAAAACTTTCGTGCCCAAAGACAAGTTTCAAGATTTCTTTCAGTGTCAAAGGTTATTTATTTTTTTGTGCGCGGAAATGGCTGAAAGGCGTGTTTTCAGAGTCAGATTTAGATGCTTGATTTTCTATACAGAAACTTTTGAGTGTTCTGTAGAGACGAATTATAATCTTATGTTTATTAGCATACCATGTAAATACAGCAACCAACTCTTAAACTCACGCTCTGGCGAGTCTCCGATGAAAATACTGCATCATTCGAGTGCCTTGCGTGTAGAGGCGGTAAGTTGAGTTCACTTACCTGCATTGTTTAACGGTGTTACCGTTAAACAGGGGCTGTAGACACATGAACATTGTTTAGGTATTTAAGAAGGCAATAACAAATTAATTATAAAAAAAACTACTCACTTCCTCCTTTTGTTACATTACAGGGCTTACTTTAAAAACAAGAAAATATTTTTAATTTGATTTTGAAAGTTCCTGAACGTGAACCAGTACGTCATATTTAAACTAATGTATTAGTGATTTTAAATTAAGGAGTTGAATGATCGTTACCACATTATTTCTGTTGGCTGAAAACGTTATTTTATAAATAGGAATTTATTTGTTGGTTTTTTATTTATTTCACGGCTTACTTTTACATGTGGCGAAGTTAAGTGGAGTGCAGTTTGATGATTTGGGCGGCTCTTAACAGCGAGGTCCTGAGAGACTATGAGTGTGAAATGAGGTGGGAATGGAGCAACGCCGGAATGCAAGGGCGGGGGAAACGTGAGATCCCCGAGAAAATCCTCCGACCAGCAGCATCGTCCAGCACGATTGCCACTTGTGAAAATCCGAGGTGACCCGGACGGGGATTGAGCCCGGTTCGCCTTGGTGGGTGGCGAGCAGTCTAAACACTCAGACACCGCGGTCCCGTAGAGGCGATGAGGCAAGGGATGAGTAAGCAGGAGTCTGCCTTAGAGTTCACGAGTTTCGATGCCTCGAACGCACGGAAAAGCTGCAGGCCGGCGGAAGACTCAATTACAGAAGGAAAAGATTCGTGAGCTTCCAGAAAGACACAGAAAGACACAGAAAGACAGGAGTTTTTATTTTGCTGTTCAGAAATTCAAGGCCGGTGGCAAGGAACTGCATTAAATTTGGACGAAAATTTGGTTAATCATGTTTTAAGGAGGAAGTATCGTCGCCATTTGGCATTTACGTATTTTCCTCCGTGACCTGATTTTCGGAGTCAATATTTAATAACCAAGCTTGTCAATGTATTGGGAATAATTTAGCAGTTATTTCGAAATCCATCTTATTTCTCTTATTTGATTAGTTATACATCTGTAATCGTAATAATATATTACCCAATTGTTAAATAATATATATCCGACTTGGGAAAATACAGGTGTAATTGAAACTGTTGAGGTTTATGGGTTTCTTCTGTAATAAAACTTGAGATTTCTAGTATAAATGTTTTATACACTACACCATAACAATGATACAGCAAGAAAGACACAGTATACTAAAAAAGGCTGCGTTTTACAGTGGCGTCGCCTAGTGACAGTTATACCAACCAAACAGGTGACAATTATGCCTACTAAACAATTTGTTTACAAACAATACAAAATGTAAAATTTTTATATTTAATAGAAACGATACCGATTTTAAAAAAAATCGTTAAGTAGTCCTTTATGGAATTTCTAGACTTTAATTTTTTACGTATGGACATCAATTTTCATAACGAATATTTGTAAGACAAATTGATGATGGAATGGATACAACCCCATTAAGGAGCTTGTAACATTACAATATTTAGAGGTTATGTTCAACATTAGTCATAGATATTTTAATTATATACGATTACCGATTATTTGCTTATTTTTTCACTTTTTTAAATATTATTTACAAATGACGTTTTATTATACGAGTTAATTGTATAATATTTCGTTTATCAATAGTTTATTGACATAGAGATGATGTGAAAGTATTTTTAATTTGTTTATAGACGACATTCTGTTTTCATATTTTATTCGTAATTTTCATTTCTTCTCTAGAGTGTAGACAGCATTAAATGTTTATTAAACAAAAGAAATAAAGAAAATTATCCTGGTTGTCTCTCGTCTCGCCATTGCGAGAGATGTGTCATGGTAAGGCGACAGCCAATCAGAGGACAGGAGACAACATAAGTAAGGCAGATGTAAAATATAACTAATTTTCTCACCACTTCCAAAGATGGACGTGGATATATTTACAAGAAATTTTAATGATATAATAATTAAATAATTAAGAAGATAGGTGAATTTTATGAAACTAACTGAAGCAAGATTTCTTTTAAGGTAAAGGTGTATTACTGAAGACAAGGAATAATGAATTTTATTACATTTGAGAAAAATTTATGAATAATTGGTTGAATTCGCTGGAGGAGAAGATCAAGTTAAAATAAAAAATATTTTGAATCTGAGAAATTTTACATATGTAAGTTAATTGAAAACGGTGCCCAACATTTAATGGCAATTTGTGAAATGTCTGAAATGTAACAAGCTGCCGCAGAATGTGCTTGTGAACGGCCGGACTGGAAATCCACCTGTAAAGCCAGCTTAGCCAGTGTACTCGGCGCGGACCGAACCCGCCACCTTCTAACAGTTACGAAACACAGGCGTGGCAGCGACATGGCAGCAAAATCCTTCACGTTTGAACATTTTGTTTCTCCCGGCACGCGCAGTGCCCACCATAAGTTTTCTTATGATGTGACGTTTTGATATTTGTGCAGACACCCAAACGTCCATTACTAGGGGCACCTGTATTTCGCGAAACTATTTCAGTACAAGATGTGTTTCATCGCACTTCAGTTCTGAACCACTTTCGTGATTGAATCATTTGAATAGTTACGCATCTTGTCTATCTACCCGCGAATCACGGACGGTCATTATCGGAGAAAATTAATTCTGACAGGCTTACTCATGTACGAGACTGTCTTTACACAAATATAAGCGACCAATAGTACAATGAAAACTGCAGGTGTGCACATAGGATTTTGCAGTCTAGTCTCCGTGTAAATTGTTTCGCCAAAAACACTTCACCCTATCCATTATCCACCAAAACTCGTTACAAGCATCATTTCCGAACTGCGTTCAAACGCTTACAGGTTAATATGCATACATGAAAATTTTTAACAGCATTTAAATTATTCTTTTTCTATCAATATATCTTTTCACCTACAGGCATGACGTATAATGTTATTTGTAATTTTTTTTTCTTAGGCTGAATATTTTGGTGATAATTGATTATGGAGTAAAAATGTTACTATATTGGTTGGATGTAATATTAATATGTAAACTCGGTCATTGAAAATATTTGAAATATACTGTATGGCATTGATTTAATTTTTCCTTATCCAGAGATGGTCATTTTCTATTTAAAGAATTTGTGTAAAGTTACGTACATGAACATCATTATAATCCTTACATCGAACAAAACTTAATATATATTCATAATTTGTTTCAATAAAGGCGTGGGTTTAAGGTAATATATGGTATTATTTTCCATAATAAAATTTCTTGTTTCTAGAGTTGTGTTAGTTTTTTTTATTTGCGCGTTGCTTAAACAGTAATGCGTTGGTTTCGAATGTGTATTTTCTTTTAAATGACGTATAGAAATAAAAATAAACGTTCTTCAATTTAGTTGCAACGAATGTGCGTATGTTCAATAGTGTTGGGGCGAATTAAAAATTAGGGGATTTTTGTTTCTCCAACAACTTCGAAGGAAGTGGTTATGGAAGTTCGCACTTGAAACATTGTTATTTGTGCTGGTAGTGCTCAGTTGCATGATATAATGGCATTTCATAAGAGGTGTACTAGGTTAGTTTCGTTTTTTGAGGAAGCTATGTGGTTGCTGACACGCATTTGTGTACATAAATTAACACGCCCCTCGCTTGGTCACTCTTTATCGATTAAAATAGGTTTCCGATAATTCTGAAAAGTACGCGTACACTCTAGTAGTCTTAGTTCATATAAACTGTAAAATGTAGATTAAGTTACCATAAGACAAGTCCATTACGTGTTAACACTGACTAGTATCTCTCTCTCTCTCTCTCTCTCTTCTATTCTGTCTCTCTTCTCCTTTCTCTAGCTCTCTGTCTGCCTCCGTTCCAGTTTCGCATACTCGTTGCCAGATCATTACCGATCGATCAAAGGGGATAATAATTCCAGCGTTTATTTCCACCCTCCGTTTTCTACCGAGACCAAAACATTAATACACATTCGACACGAGTATATTCAAATATTGTTTTTGGGCATTAGTCGTTTCCTTGACACTCGTTGTATTAGATATTTTCGTAGTTCCTAAAGAATATTCTGAAAATTATGCTGCTTTTGGGAAGATATTATGATAGGTTCNGTATTAGATATTTTCGTAGTTCCTAAAGAATATTCTGAAAATTATGCTGCTTTTGGGAAGATATTATGATAGGTTCAGTAATTGCACGCGTTGGTATTTTGCGAGCATATATTTTTGGGTTAATTTTTTACGTTAAAAATAAAAGTCAAAACAATTTGAGAGTTGCGTAACTTCAAAGCATGACGTCATATGTTTTTGACAGTTTTGCTCTTGACTAACTTGCAGATAAACTCATCACTTCGTTAACTGTAAGTTTGTAGCTTGTTTAATGTCATTTTCTAGTGTCAGCTCAGCGCAATAAAAGCTTGGTTAAATTTTTCACACAGTTGTAATTAAACGGATTTAAAAAATAATTTCTGAGCAGAAATACGCTTAATGACTATACACAATTTCTCTAGCGATATTTCATTCAGATATTGTTTTCAGGTGTATATATATAGNAAATACGCTTAATGACTATACACAATTTCTCTAGCGATATTTCATTCAGATATTGTTTTCAGGTGTATATATATAGTAAAAATTTGTGACTTTCGTTAGTTGCATCAGGTTATAACTAGTGAAAAATGATAGGTGTAAAACATTCGTATCCTATATAATTTGACGTAAGAGTATTAAGTCTCAAAAAAAGTACAAACATTTTCATTGGTGTACGTAACTGAAAAAAGTCCAAGTTTTCAAATTCTTTTGTAAGAAAATTGCGTGAAAAATTTTAATGATTTATTATTGTAAGTTAAGATCAGTTTTCTAAGATTATGTAATTAACGCGTCATGATTATTACCACATTAAAGAGTTCATAACACACAGAAGGGATAAAAATNTTCTAAGATTATGTAATTAACGCGTCATGATTATTACCACATTAAAGAGTTCATAACACACAGAAGGGATAAAAATGATGCTATCAAACTCTATCCCCTGTTACCTAAAACAAATAAACAGTTTAACAAAATACACTCACCTGGTATTCATTAATAAGAAACAATAGATTTTCACGCATAACCTAACACATCGTTGTAAAAATTAGCATTTTATCAACAAATGAATAACAAGGTCAAATAATTGGATAACGGAATCACGTTTACTTTACACTTCTGCCTGCAAACTGACTGAATTGCAAACCAAGTGCAATTTTAATTAATTCTGAAAAATGGTAAAACCACATTCAAATGAAAATATTGCTACGTTTGTCACTCACCAATTAGAACAAGTGACAATTGATATGCTTCCAGTTCAGTACGGCAGTAAGCATGTGTCGGTTAAAAAGNCACTCACCAATTAGAACAAGTGACAATTGATATGCTTCCAGTTCAGTACGGCAGTAAGCATGTGTCGGTTAAAAAAGGAAGTTTTAAAATTGTTAAATTTTTTATTAAAATATGATAAATCAAAATCAGGTAAACTCACTTAAATTTTAAAAGGACACGCTTGTTTTACTAACTAAAATTGCATTCCACGTTAAGGAGATACTCAGAATTATTTATTAATAAAAATCCCGTCCAGAAAGACAAAGATGCCAACTGAATGTCCCCTCTGTGAGATAGCTTTTGACGATAGTAACTCCACTCATAAAATTCAGTAATGACGGGGGAAATATTATGATACCATACTGAACGTAAGCTATACTAATATTATGTTAAAATTTATAAGTAAACTGGTTTTCAAAAATTTTTTTGTTGTCGCGCGTGTTAGATATTTAATTNATACTCGATAGTGCACTCGCAGGTTTCCTATGGTTTTACCATAAGAGTACGCAATACGGAACAATCACCGAAAACATCATACGAACAATGTCGTACAGTAACTCGTAAGGGAGATAGCCACCCTTGGAAAAGGATATTTTAAATGGTTCTACCGGAAAATAATGAAACCTACATTATATGAAAGAGCCATTCTGTTAATNTTGGAAAAGGATATTTTAAATGGTTCTACCGGAAAATAATGAAACCTACATTATATGAAAGAGCCATTCTGTTAATGTTTTCTTTATCCACGACCTGAAACCTGTGAACTGTTGTGGCGTACTATCATCCCCTACATTGAGATACCAGGGGGTGGTATGTTATTATCCTACCAATGTCTATTTATTCATCAAAACTTTGTATCTTTGCTCTAGGTGTTTGAAACACAATTGTGTATCATGCTTACGTTCCTTTGATTAGAATGTTTGCCACAATCCCGACTAAATACTAAGACCAGTCAGAAAATTTTAAATAAATAATTAAATAAACTTGGTAAAATCTAGGTACCTATGCAAATAAATATGAGCGGAATAAAACCTACGGTATGTCTATTTGTGTTCCTGTTCAACACAAGTTCGTTGCTGTTACGTACAAAAATAAGCGACACGAGTTGTTAAAAGTCATAAAGCTGCCCTAAATAAAGTTAGAGGCCTAAGTTGTGAACATTCTTACTAAAAGGTTTTATAAATGTGAGAAAATTCTTTGAACGGCTGAAAACAGTAAACAAAGCATTTTACAGTTAAAAGTAGAAGTCGGATGGCAGTGTTTATGATTACATGAAGCTGAAGGATTTGCAATAGCTAACCAAAAATAAAACTTTAGCAGGGCTTCAGGAAAGTCCAAAGTAACCGTGAATGGCCTATACAAAACCATTTTATGTTCATCACACAAAAAATTGGTATAGGATGTTCACGGTTAACAGAGCACCTTTGAAATCGACCTTCAAAAAGTGTCACTGCCACTACCTGCATTCNGGTATAGGATGTTCACGGTTAACAGAGCACCTTTGAAATCGACCTTCAAAAAGTGTCACTGCCACTACCTGCATTCGTTTTAACGGGCACGTTGATACGTATGCGCCCAGTAAAGTTGGTCATGAACCAGGGAAATTAGTTCCATGTTTTTAAGTTGAATTAAAAGTACAGGTAAACATTAGTGAATACTGAAGGGTTTTCGTTTGCTTTCTGTATTTTCCAGTGCATGCATTTGTAAGAATTAGCAAATTTGTAAAATATTTATTGTTGCAATAATTTCATGGTTTTACTTGATGAAGGACGATCTAATAAATTGATCAGACCCGTTGAAACGTTAATTTTACATATGGCGGAATAAAACACAATGTGCATAAATATATCTTAAGGAGGATCAGTCCCCGCCATCTTGGATTCATACATTTATTCGGCGTAAGTTACGTACTCAGAAAAGCGTTTTATGGATTTTTTTCCACTACAAACCATAAATAAGTCATCCAATTCCAAAAGCCATCAAGTCTAACAACCTAAATTTTACAGGAAACAAGAAAAACTTATAATTTTTTTAATAGTGACACAGTAATGAAATTTTCTCTACTGTTGTGCGAGAGTATCTAGATGTAGGCACCATAGCTCTGGATAATCACACAACTGTGTATTCTTTATAATTAATTAAAATATGTTGGACGTATCAGGCTTTGGAACATTAAAGTTGACTTAACGGTGTTGGAAGCTTTTTTAAACCAATGTTGTGGACTATAAAAGACAATAATGTACAAAGGTCTGTCATATTTTGTGAACACATTTACTAATGAATACATAGACGTTTTTGAAAATAAACAGCTTTGTAAATAAAATAGGATTTACTAAGCACTTATCTCATTTGTATTGCAGTCTCCATCTATTTTCAGATTAAAAATGCCATCCTCGTCTACTGGAATATCACGACAATCATCATCTTCCTGAGGCACAACCTATTATAATTACATTGCTTCTTGAGTTTAAAACGGTTTTTTGTAAAAGTTGAGGTGCTCCAACATTTCCCAGTTCTCGCCATAATGGTTCCGAAGCAGGGCCCTGATATCTTCCAGTGTTTTTTTTTTGCTTTTACAGTAACACCTTTACCTATAAGAGCAGGAGTTGTCTCAGACTATGACTGTCCCTGGTTTACAAATACTTCTGACATTTATCACATCAACATTGTAGCTGGATTCTCATTGAACTTTGATGACTCCCTTATCAGTCTTACTAATCAAAATTCGCTTACTTGGTTGGATCCTAAAGTGCCGGTTGGCTGGCTTCTTATCCGTGTCTGACACAACAGACTTCCAGTCGTACACAGTTCCGTCCATTCACAACTTAAAAAACTGTTCCAACCTCGCTGAAGATATCTTCGAACTTATGAGGATTCAAGATGGTTGACTAAGTTTTCACTTTCTTCTCGATTCGTCAAAAAATTCGGTCTGGTGGGATGTAGGAGTGGCCTACTATAGAGAACAGCAGAACGACTGATGCTACTGAAGGCGGGGCACCATTTTATAACCATCTGTAAGAGGTTTCTGCCATGATTTTGTTCTTACTCTGGCCTCTACACCCGTCGGCCACTAAAGGATGTGGATGCCTGCTTGGTCACTATTACACAACCGGTGGTATACTGCAGATGTACTCTGGCATAAACGTTTGGATTATTCATTTTCATGACATATATAGCAAAATCTGCTCTCTGTGTCCATCAGTTGACAGACCCTCACAAACTGTTAAATTATAATAATACAGTTGCTGTTAGTAGTATGAGGACTGATCAGGTACCTTTGGTAATGTAACGTTTTATTTCTGACAGTCGATACTAAACACTTTATCCCCTCGAAAAACAGTTTGAAGATTTTTATAAAAGGACTTAGCTTTCAGTTTGTGAACTGAAAGTTCTATCTCAAGCCTACTTTTAGTCTCGTCAACAGGATTCAATTTCAGACTTTCCTTGTGGAGTAAGCAGAATGAGCAAACATCACTAACTGGTGAGCCTAAGCCAATGTTGTAATCGTTATCAAAGATTTTACGAAGGAACTCATCATTTACTTGTAGGTTTTGAACAACTTTCTCGTTGTACATCCCATGAAGTCTAGCTATAGAGAGATCACTAGCCAAATACTGTCTGTGTACATTTTTTCCCCTGCAGTAATGTTTCTCTACAGAGTGAAGAGATTAAGTATAGGTCTCAATGGCAGATCTCTTGTCTACATAATACCTAAACCTTGTATCCTCTCCCCTTTTCTCTTCAGGTGTGCAGCCAAGTCTCAAAACATATTTTACATAAATTGTGTACCCGGTCTCTGGAAACTCCAAGAGTTAAAGTGAAGATCTTTTTGCAGATTTTCACCCTCGAAGCTACACCATTACGATGCTTGTTTAAGAAATATTTTACAGTTACCTGTCTCTGATTTAGTCTGTTGCGAGGCCTACCGGCGGTGTGGCGTTTCAACTGTCACATGTTTCAGAACGAAATCATTTTGAACCTACCTATATGGTTTGCTCTAAGACATGTGATTCATCCTACGCACGTCTTGCACACCTAGCTCATTACACTTGAAAGAAACTTCCTTGTTATTGCAAGTCGGCTCAAATGGAGCAAAAACCACCTGAGTCCAAATCACAAAAAGGAAAGATTTCACTGTAAAAAAATACTAATTTAAGTATGGCTTAGGTGAATTTACAATCTGTAAAGGTTATTCCCTGATTTCCATGTATGCCTATTGTTTACCTAGAATGACAATCAGGTCACACCTTATAAGTAGCATTTAATAAAAATAAATATATTCTAAATCATGAAGAAAATGTAGGCATTCTTAGAGTTTTCACTAACAAATAATTTGTTTTAAACTATATGTAATATAGCTTTATTGTTTACATTACAATCCATATTTGTGTGGTTAGTTCAATATTGAATTACATAGTTCTGTGGTTCTAACCTAATTATCTTGGAAACAGCTTTCCCCAAGATGAAGGATTCTTCCTTATTTTCCTTGGCCATTCAATTCGGTGCACGTGTTATCTGATCACCCTCGTCAACTCCTCGAGTCTCTATAATGAAATAATTAATTAATTATTTAATATTATTACCAAATTTTAAAAACTACTGTGAGAACACGAAACTTGACTCTAAATATAAGCAATAACACCAGAAATTAATAAACAAATCAAATTGAATGTGTACCAATATAGCATCTTAATTTGAATTCATTTTGCCGACATAACAAAAATAAATTCACTATAAAATATCAAACACATCAGAGAGGAGATTCCCTACTCAGTTCAGGACTTGTTGTTGCTTGTTTCTGCAATCGCAGAACTGTACTAGAGGACCATTGGATTTAACAAATTTTGTTTCTGGTTTTCTTTCATGGATTTAACGGAGTTTGGAACTGTACCTACATAAGACTTAAAGGATTCTGTAACTCTATAATGTTTTCAATGGTGATGTTCTCTTGGAATTAACGATTCGTGGAACTATTTCAAGTTCTAAATATGTCCATATGTATATCCTCTACAAGACAGCGTTCCTAACTCATTTGCGATAAATGTGATGGACTAAACGGGTTTTGGAACTGGCCGACTTAAATATAGTTCATTCTCGGTTACTTCTAAATTTTCTGAATCCTTGCTGAAGTTTTACTTCCAAGGTATTTTTTCCGCTTCATGCAAACTAAGCTTAACCGATTCTAAAATATTACACCAAAGGGACAGCGCACCACATTCATGCGCACTCACTTTAATAAAATATTTCATAAGAACTTAATCTCACCAGGTATTACCACAACGCCTATTCTCTCCGTGTTCTTATTCATATCACTTTTAAATTAAATATTTTAATTTATAAATTAAAGATAAGTAGACGTTCAATTTATTAAAAAATAACGTGATTTTATGGTAACGCAATGCTTGTGGTACGTAACATATTTATAAAACAACCATTCACGTCATACATGGGCTGATTTTCCAAATATTTGATTCAAAAAGTGAGAAGAAACCGCGAAGAGACTATACCAGCTTCCCGAACTTTGCCTTATTCTAACGGCTTCCCTGCTTTATTAATTTTTATNGGACAGCGCACCACATTCATGCGCACTCACTTTAATAAAATATTTCATAAGAACTTAATCTCACCAGGTATTACCGCAACGCCTATTCACTCCGTGTTCTTATTCATATCACTTTTATATTAAATATTTTAATTTATAAATTAAAGATAAGTAGACGTTCAATTTATTAAAAAATAACGTGATTTTATGGTAACGTAATGCTTGTGGTACGTAACATATTTATAAAACAACCATTCACGTCATACATGGGGTGATTTTCCAAATATTTGATTCAAAAAGTGTGACGAAACCGCGAAGAGACTATACCAGCTTCCCGAACTTTGCCTTATTCTAACGGCTTCCCTGCTTTATTAATTTTTATCTTTTGACAATCCAGAAGAAATAGGTGATTTTTTTTCCAGGCGATTATATCAATTATACTAACAACAGCANCCAGGCGATTATATCAATTATACTAACAACAGCAGTCAAACAATAACATATTTATAAAATGTAAAATGGAGTGCTGTTTGCTTTGTCAAGCTCTAAAATATAAAACATAATCTCAACTATATATTAGGGTGGAAATTCCGTAAATTTAAAATGGCAGGGATGGATTCCCTTTGAGGAGGGCTTTCTTAAGTTGCTNTATATTAGGGTGGAAATTCCGTAAATTTAAAATGGTAGGGATGGATTCCCTTTGAGGAGGGCTTTCTTAAGTTGCTCAGTTTACCGTGAACTGCCAATAAACATATTCTCTTATAACATTCTTTTTTTTTTTCAGTGAGTCATATTTTGCGACTCTCAAATATTTTCATTCGCTAATCAGTGGCAACTGACTCTCAATTCAAAACAACAAGAACGAGACCAGCGAGCTACGATACGAGTCTTCAGTTGACTATCGTCATATGACGTAAGAGTCTCAATCCTTATCAGTGGAAGTGGTCAACCACGCAGACCAACTTGCAAAATCAATGTCATGCACATGGATGGAACAGCTCTTCAGTGCTTCACAAGAAATTCGTTTCGTTTCTATTTCTTGAATACTTTTTTTTGGCTTTATGCGTTGCACGGAAATTACCCGGACACGGGTATACAATCATTAAAAATGAATTTGTTATCTCATTTATTCAAAACAATATATACTCAGGCCCGTTTTAAAAGATTCAGGATTTTACAATAGGAATTTCGAACGAACCAATAAAAGGTATTCATTTGAATAAAGGCAAGCAAGCTTGGGAACATTAGAAACGTGATAGGCAAGAAATACAAATGTAACTGCACATTCGATAAGTGCGAAAAATATTTTCGTTCAATTCACGAATAAAATGAAAGTTACAAATGAACTAGGACAAAAGAAAACATTATAAATAACTACATACAAACCACTTGCAGTATATGCAGTGGCGAAGTCAAAAACACACAGCGAATGAGAGAGGTTTTGGTGACGTCTTAACATCTGAGTGGCTCAGTGATAATGGGGTTGAAGTAGGATCTGGGGAACGAACTTGATTCGATGGGGCCAGGGAGGGAGAGGGTCGGGAAAACTCACCCTCACCACCATACCAGCAGCCCCAGNACGAACTTGATTCGATGGGGCCAGGGAGGGAGAGGGTCGGGAAAACTCACCCTCACCACCATACCAGCAGCCCCAAATATGGTATTAAAATAATTTATTTTTTGCAAAAAGGAATGGAAAAGGCAGAGCTACCCCAGCCCCTTCCATATTACGGGTGACCTGCAGTTTAACGTATCCGTTTGAACATACATATTATTATCACAAAGCTCGGCAACAAACTTGTGATATTGTACTTGCTACTAAGGATGTTTCATACATTTTAATTGTAGAACGTGAATGTGTTGAAGTATTTCTGAATTATTTATTTAAATGTGAATCGTGATCCCAGAATATTGGATTAAATATTACTTTTCTTCTAAAGAGACAAAGAATTTGCGAAAATAAGTTGTGAAATAGCTACGCACAAAGCTATTAATTTATAATAAAATGGTTATGATTCTTNACGAACTTGATTCGATGGGGCCAGGGAGGGAGAGGGTCGGGAAAACTCACCCTCACCACCATACCAGCAGCCCCAGATATGGTATTAAAATAATTTATTTTTTGCAAAAAGGAATGGAAAAGGCAGAGCTACCCCAACCCCTTCCATATTACGGGTGACCTGCAGTTTAACGTATCCGTTTGAACATACATATTATTATCACAAAGCTCGGCAACAAACTTGTGATATTGTACTTGCTACTAAGGATGTTTCATACATTTTAATTGTAGAACGTGAATGTGTTGAAGTATTTCTGAAATATTTATTTAAATGTGAATCGTGATCCCAGAATATTGGATTAAATATTACTTTTCTTCTAAAGAGAGAAAGAATTTGCGAAAATAAGTTGTGAAATAGCTACGCACAAAGCTATTAATTTATAATAAAATGGTTATGATTCTTNAAAGAATTTGCGAAAATAAGTTGTGAAATAGCTACGCACAAAGCTATTAATTTATAATAAAATGGTTATGATTCTTACAAATGAGTGCATATTCGAGAAATATAACACAATTTCTGTGATAAAATTGATGATATATCATTTAAATAATTTTCACCAGGAACCTATCCTTTTTTGTTTTGATGATCAAGACAGGTTCGTACATACATTATATATTAGTGTCACAGAACTGGTTTATTACGTTGCATTAATAAAGGAAATTTAATGGAAAGTTCCAAATAGTATTTGCAAAATCGTTTTAATTTGAATTAATTTATTTTTAATAGAATTTAAGTGATTCTGGAAGGCTATCAAGCATCCGCTACGCAGGCAAACGAAGGCGTTTTAGTAATGCTTTTACATATTTTAAACTGCATTGATAATTTTTTTTATTAGTTAGGATCACATTTTATTTGAATTACTACAGTAACGTTTTTGTATTTTAGTCAACGCTCGGAGAATAGTTTTAGACGATGGCCAGTGCACAACGTACATTTTATATAGAAATCAGCTTTTCATTTTATTGAATGATATTTTTATATGTTTCTTTCCTTTCATACATTTTAACTTAAAAGACACCGAATGGTGAAAGACGTGATGCAAATTAAGTCCATATTATTGTTTTGCATGACTGGTATATGTTCAAATATAACCGAGTGATATATTATGCTCCTAAGCAACATGTGAATTGCACTAAACATTGTGATTGAAATGGTGAACCAATAGCCAATTATCTAAGCACGTGAAGAGAAACGGTATTCTGAAATGTATTAAAGTTATTCTACAAATGAACAGGCATTTTGCCCTAAATTAATATGCCAAAATGTGATATGGATAAACACAATAGAATTTTGGTTTTGCGCTTATTTAGGCAAATCCAAAGTATTCGCGTTTAATGACGAAGGTTGTCTACTAAAAATTCGATATGTATATTACAAATAAAATAAAAGTAATATTCGCAATAACCTACAAAACATATCGTCAAAAGGCGATAAATAATATTTAAGCTTAAGTCTGTCNATAAAAGTAATATTCGCAATAACCTACAAAACATATCGTCAAAAGGCGATAAATAATATTTAAGCTTAAGTCTGTGCAGATTAATTAATTTTAAAAGTGACAATAGTAGAAGACGTTAAATATGTTGAGAATTATCATATTGTAATAAGATAACGTAAAAACAACCTTTCCGTAATTTCCTTTTGTTTTCCAACCGGTTGACGTCAACTGTAGCCATGGTAGTTTGCATAAGTCGCACTCACACCATAACATAATATTTATTTTCAGTAATTATAGTTCATATCTTGAATAAAATATATTTCGTACACAGATCAATAAAATAAATTAATTAAAATTAAAATATTGCAGTTTCAAGTTATTAAAAAAAAAACCTTAAAATAACCGGGAACAATAAAATAAAACTTTATTATTGTAATTTTTGATGTAAATAATTGATAAATTATAAATATAATGATTTTATTATTTCAAATAAAAAAGTACAAATTTAATGAAAAATTTTTAAAATTATGCGTTATTTGTTAGGTTAAGGAGTATTCATAATTAATTCTGAATTATTTTACTAAGGCAATTTCATGCTGATTTGAGCTGAATATTGATATTTATAATAGCCTAACATACAAAAATATCAAACTTGTTTTTTAAGGTGGCTTCCAGAATTTTTTCACTGTGCTGTTTTAGTTGAGAAAGAGCGTCAATTTATTATTCCTACATTGAAAATCATTAAAGTTGCAACTTTGTTCAATAATCAGGAAAATTTATATAACAGAAGTAAGTTGAATTGAATTGAAATTACGTTAATCACTGTGTAAAGTAAGACATCAGTACTTCACGTGAATATAAAACAATGAGCTATAATAAATCTTACACCCACGAAGTAAAACTCACCAGTAGAGTCAGCTCCAGCTAAACAATTGTCCTGCAGGCTCCTCGGAAATATTTCTGTCCAGGTGGGCACAGGAAACGTGGCACTACCATAATGGTATTGTGGGTTTTAAATTGAATATCGACATGTTTAGCTGCTACAAAGCTCGTTATCACAACTGCTGCTACGAGCAGTAAGTAGATGAACTTCATTTTCGTTAACGCGAGAAGCTCACACACTCGCTATATTGGAAGAGAGACTGCGCTGGTGAGCACACTTCCGCACTGAGTTCTTGTGCAAAGCACGACGTAGAAGCCCAACTGCGCGATGCTTGACCTTCACTCGCCTGCACTTTGAACACTTCAGCTTTCGCCGCGTGCGCGCTAGTGAACCGAATATCAGCCATCGCGTAACATGGTCGCCTTGTTGCTCACGCCGTTTGACTACGCCGCGGACAAATCGCATGACAATGCATTTTAGA
Organism: Clitarchus hookeri; assembly: GCA_002778355.1. NCBI lineage: Eukaryota > Metazoa > Arthropoda > Insecta > Phasmatodea > Phasmatidae > Clitarchus > Clitarchus hookeri. The sequence goes on from NQII01005759.1 coordinate 17,689, forward strand.
GGGGCCGCGGTGGCTGAGTGGTTAGACTGCTCGCCTTCCACCAAGGCGAACCGGGTTCAGTCCCCGGCTGGGTCACTCCCGGATTTTCACAAAGGGAATCGTGCCAGATGATGCCACTGGTAGGCGGGTTTTCTCGGGGATCTCTCGTTTCCACCGCCCTTGCATTCCGGCGCTGCTCCATTCTCACCTCACTTCACCCTCATCGGCTCTGAAGACCTCGTTGTTAAGAGCCACCTAAATCTCTCAACTCAGTTCAACTCAACGGACATTTCAGCTACATAGTACGTTCGAGCAATCTTTCAGGATAGAAACTTCGTACGATAGACATGCATGTCGCTGTTGTCGAATTCATTTATGTCCATCAACACTTATCGAATGAATTTAAGAATAATAAAAGGAGAGGGTGGCAGACTCGTGTGTATACAATAAGAAAACAATACAGCGGTGATTACAGCTTTCACATTTAAAATTCCAAGAAATGTCTCGTCATTATATGTCTGGAACGGATTTTGAAAGCATAGCGAATAGTTACGAAAGTAGGTACGGTGTTGGAAAGTGCAAGGTGGGCAGGTTGTGACAAGCACACCGTCCATACATTAAGTAACATCGCTCCGATCATTGGTTTGATGTGCGGGTTCAATACCGACTCCAGGTGGATCAGAGCGCGTCGCGAATGTGGAACAAAATTTTGTTCGCAGCGCCGTTCAAAGCCTCGTGCACACCAGCGAACATGTGATGCGTCGATGTTGGGTGTTCGCAAACGAGTTCGGTTCGCTAGTGTGTACGCGGCTTAAATCTGAAACAGACAAAGTGAATTCGTGTAAGAGTAACCAGTGAGAACGTGCTAGACATGACATCAATTTGTAGCTAACCTAATATTTTTATTATGTGTTTGAAGTCACTCCTTAATACATTATCACTCGCATATAAATGGACGTATTTATATCACAGAATTATAAGTATTATGTACGGCGTTGTGCACTGACAAAAATCAACACTAATCCAAAGATAACATNACTGACAAAAATCAACACTAATCCAAAGATAACCTTTTTGTGAGTGACGCTATTGGACGCTGCTCGTTATTCAACATTGTGTAATTGGTTGCCGCTTGTGCAAGGAGGCAAACGAAACTTCTTTCTGTGTGAGTTTCGCTTACACTTTTCTCTAAGTAAGTGGGTTAAACCAGGTTCGTTAAGGGATAGAGGTTGATGCCTGCGGCGTCCCTATATTTTATTCGTCCGTACCACGCTCTAACGAAGCTCGCAGGCGAACGACATCAATCAGGATTTAGGGCCTGGCAGCCATGACGAAGGGAACGGCGCCAGATCGGCCCTACAAGACTACCATTTGCATGGGAAAGGCGGACATGCGGGAGAATAGCGTCACGGTGTGGGATCAGGTGACAGCGGGAAGAACACGAGTGCAGCGGCCAGGGGGAGATCCCGAAGTATTCCCACAACGCCGAACCAAACAACAAACCTCCAGGCAGAATAGAGGGACAGACGCCAGACTCCGCGAGCAGGCAGGAACGGCGAGACGTATTTATGACCTCGCCAGGCTGTGTTTTGTCCCAGGCTTTCGACCACAATAAAAACCGAGAGAGCGTTTGGACGAGCGCAACGAGAGGCCCCTTTCAATTATTTCCGCACGGACAGAACGGAGTGCTGAAACTGGTAAACCAGAACAAAACAGCAGACGCTGGACCCAAGTGCGGAGCTGGAGTACACGCCCGCGGTTGATTACCCAGGGGGGCGGTCCGCGGCTACCTGGAGAAGCGGGGGCAGTTTAATATGGCAATGAGGGCCTACAAAACCGCAGGAGTCCGAGGAAACAGGGCAGTCGGCCGATGAGATTCCGGGAGGGAGGAGTGATTCCGCAGGAGACGAGCACGGCAGCCAGCCGCCATCAGACGCAGAGTCCTGCGTCGACCCGAGAAGGAGGGACGTCGAGACGAGTCACCGAGGCGCCCGTGACAGGACGAGAGCAGTTCCAGCTCACCGGACCTCATCTGCAAGAACAACTACCAGCACAGCAAGCCAGATAAGTACAGTCATCCAGCGAGTGTGAAGGACCTTTAGTAGTTATCCCGCAGTGTGAAGGATCTTTTAGAATCATCCAACAAGTGCGACGAAGATCCCCCACCCCCCCTTTTACGACGCGAATTGTACGGAGCATACGTAGAAAAGGGAGGGAGTTGTCTCAAGGGTTCATGTATCAATTCACATGTTCATGCAACAATAAAACCTCGATTTGTGAAATATGAATTATCCTGTATTCATTCATTAGTGAATTGGACCATTAAACAACAGTGTCGAAGCATTCCTACGCCCGATCACTGAGGACTAGTATTAAGTGTTGGCGCCTCACGCCACAGAACAGATTACAACACCTACGTCCAAACATCAGCATTGGCAGGTGTCAATGTCTTAATTAAATTAAATAGTTAATTAATATTTACTAATTTACTTAAAATAATTGCAACGAAAATACTTTTGTCTCAATATCTCACGATATATTGATATTTCTTGCTATTTATAAATAATAAATTCAATCAGTAAAGCTTACAGTTATCTCTAAGAAATGAATGTAATTAATTNGTATTAAGTGTTGGCGCCTCACGCCACAGAACAGATTACAACACCTACGTCCAAACCTCAGCATTGGCAGGTGTCAATGTCTTAATTAAATTAAATAGTTAATTATTATTTACTAATTTACTTAAAATAATTGCAACGAAAATACTTTTGTCTCAATATCTCACGATATATTGATATTTCTTGCTATTTATAATTAATAACTTCAATCAGTAAAGCTTACAGTTATATCTAAGAAATGAATGTAATTAATTATTTCAAATCAATCATAATTGACGGTGTATAAAAACCTAATTAATTACTTTATAAATTATATGTCCATATTTTACAGTTCTAATGATTACTATATAGCCCGTATCACATGGTCATACCGTACCACCTTAATTTAGTCCAGGTTCCACCAGTCCGCAATGTCCTGGAGTCCTCCGAGCGCCTTCACTCGTCGGGTTTCACGCCCTCTCGTACATTCGCACCAAAAATACCTTGCCTGCTGTCGTCTCGCAGTCTCCCGTCGTCGTCTGCCCTCTTAACCGATATTCGTCAACGCATTCAACTTTGCCGGGTTTACCACACTTCTATCAATAGACTCCCGACCTTTGGACCGCCGCAATATTTACAGGGTCGTAGCCCACCGCCCAAGAAATTTCTCTAAATGCGCTTTGCGCCGAGGATCCTAGTTCCCAGAATATTCTTGCGCATCCTCTAAACTCTTCGGCTCTCAAGCCGGGGGGGAGGAGCTGTCACGCTAGCCAGGAGCCGGGCGAAGCGATTGGGTACACCGCCTGGTGGGAAGAGGAGGATCGAGGGGGTCACCCTTACCACAGCTGGTCTGCACGTGGCAGGAGCTCGTGCGCGAGGCGAGAGTTCGTGCTTGTAACAATACATTTACCTGTTTCTAAATTTTCTTCTGAGTGGAAATTCCTCTCTGTCGCAACATCTGAAATGAAAATATGGGCATAATTTGAGAGGTTGGTGGTTGTTCCCCCGATTCCTACCAAATTTGGCAGACGGCCGGTACTACAGTAGGCCGTATCATTATATATGTTTTAGGTGGATTACACACTAAATCTCACAATACCGACCATACATACATTTTAGCTTAGTGTGTTATATCTACAAAAACTTAATTAATTTCTACTTAACTTTGCATGCTGGCAGAATCTATAACAGCAATCAAATCTGTCTACACAAAGCTCTTATGTCCCCCATTTAGTAACGTAGTGCAAAATTTAAAATATAGTTTTTATTTAATATCTCTGGGACAAATAAACCGAATCCTATCAAATTTGGCGAACAAGCAGTACTACATCAAGCCATGAAAAATTACATGTTTAAATAAGTCAGACATTTATTTTCGAAATGGCGGCCTCATNGGCGAACAAGCAGTACTACATCAAGCCATGAAAAATTACATGTTTAAATAAGTCAGACATTTATTTTCGAAATGGCCCCCTCGTAAAAATTAAGCTTATAATGACATATCTATAAAATTATGTAATCAATTTTAACTTAACACTCTGTATGCTGGCAGTAACTATTACACCCATCATACATGTATACAGAGAGCCTCTTTTGCCAGCCATTTTGTAAGATAGCCCACTTGGGTATGTCAAGGTCTTATGCTATTTCTCGGGGAAACAAATATACTTATAACTATAAAATTTGGCGACAAAGTAGTATTTTTGTAGACCACGTACACGCGTATGTTTAAGTGGGCGAGGCACTTATTTTCACAATGGCAGCCAAATATAGAATTTTAGCTAAATGTACGAAATTTACCAAAATATATTTCAACTTAATTTATTATGCTTGCAGTATCTATTACAACCATCAAATGTGTCTATACAAAGCCGGTTTTTGCCTCAGTTTTGTAAGATAATGTCAAGTGAAAAAAAATTATTATATACACCTCGATCCCCACCAAATTCTGGCAAGTTTAACTTCTGTAGTCTATCTAGATTTGATCTAAACTCGTGACAGTTAAAAGGGTTGGTCACATATTTTGAACACAACAATCGTGAAATTATTTTATGTTAGAATGCCATAGGTCCCAAATAATTTCACCCCAACTTCACATGTTTACAGTGTCAATGACAAATACCTACTGCCCTAATACATTATATTTTTGTACCCACCAGTTTGAGCTTTTGTGATATGTGTATTTCGGGGACTAATCAACCATTAACACCAAACGTCGTACACAATTAGTGCTACAATAGGGCCTGCAAGCTTATATGATTTAAGTGACTCACATTCTTAATTCTTAAAATTACTGCCCTGTAAAATTTACAGTTTATTTAACCCTGTCTATCGAAACATCAAACTGATTACAACTGAAGTTGAAGCTAATAATCCTACCCCCATAGCGCAGTTGNTAACCCTGTCTATCGAAACATCAAACTGATTACAACTGAAGTTGAAGCTAATAATCCTACCCCCATAGCGCAGTTTGTTTGTATGCCAGCTTATGTTACGATGGGTTCTCCGTTTGAATTGAGTCCCAAGGAAGTTACATGTGTATTTATAATTATCTCACTATTATTGCTTACGTTTCTGATTCCGTTTCAAATTATATATCTGCCAACAAAACGTCAAAGGGTACCTACAAACTATCCTGTTAAAAACTATATCGAAATGATTTGCTTCCGTGTAGAGGAAGGTAGTCTCATTAGTTATACCGGTAACTTCTTGTTAGAAACTGTTAGATGGCCTCACCGCGAACAGTGACAATGACAGCAAAAATGTGGTTAAAGGTTGTGCTCTAATACCTTTTAGTAAACAGCGAAGATCGCTGCCTAACAACAGACGCAGCAATATGCTTAGAATCAGAAATGAAATGAGCCTGGCTAATACGGCACGACTGTGTCAACCTATAAATATCTCTTGACTCTAACCCCATCCAGTGCCCCGCTGAGGACCAATAGGATGACTTTAGCATCGTTGAAGTCTTTTCAAGGGAGGGCATTATGCACCACTCCGGCCTACACAGGTCCTAAGTGTGATTTACAATATCAATTTGATTACTATCTGCTAACTCAATAGTGGTGAAACTGCAGTCAACTATGCTTATAACAGGGATGAGGGTCTACCATTGCATATAATCTAGTTCGAGGTTGGGGGTATTTCCTGTGATCGAGTATATTCGGTGGCTCTATTTTCAATGGTTGCAAAAATGTGATTAACTGTGCTTATAAATTGAACTAGGTTCTAATAGGATGTAACGTCTTGTTAGTGGCGGTGACTATTACCTAAAGTCGGACTTAAGTTGTTCTATCGCCGGTGGCTGAGAAGCGGTGTTCAAATAGGCTTACAAAATGTCTTCAAGCATAATGCAATGCATCGGCCTGTTCAGATGGAGAATATATCTTACGGTTACGAACTGACTTTTATGGATATGCGTACCATGATTTTTAACAGATCTCAAAAAAAAAAAAATAAAAAGACCTCACTTCTGGCACTTAAAAATGGTACCGAAAATGAGTCATCGCGGCAAACGAAAGAGACTTGCAGCCTTAATATGCAGCTCGCTTTTTTAAACATGTTTTCTGGGAATTTCTTGGGGTTCCAAGGGAAAAAAGAAAATTCTGGTTCTAAATAACAAACCTTTGTAGGAAAGACATGACTTTTGAAGGAAAATATAAATTTTTGAGAGAAATTGTGCCCATATTTTGATGCATTTCAAAATGATGGACGAATCCAACTTCTGTGCCAGATGCCATCGCACCAAATGGCTCTTAGAATATCTACTAATGTAAATAGGCTTTGTTATATCAAACGATACAAATCTATAAATATAAGCACTTTTTACAGTTTGAAATCTATGCTCACATTATCTCTCTTATTTACAATATCATGTATTCATATTGCAGGCACGCCCCATTCAAGAAAGACTCAAGATCGTCGGCTGCCAAACGCTGAGTATAACATATCCCTTCTCCACTTTCACTGAAGGACTCAGATCCAATTTTCTAACACAGAAATCAGTATTTTCCCCTACGTATAAATTTTACTTTGTTAATGCTTGCAAACACAAAACGTATTCTGCAACATCTTGTGTAGAATACAGTTGGGTCAAAGACATGTAAGATTATTACTCAACATTACTTCACTTATAGTGAATCTTAATAAGGGTAACCAGCTATATCTGACTATACACAATGCCCGACTTCGCACAATTCTCGACTCCACGCAACGCACTTCTCCGCAAACGCCCAACTTATCACAGCCTCCGACTCTGTAAAGCGCCCAGCTCCGCGCAACACCGACTATGCACAAAACTTATTAACAAGTCATATGTAGCATCGGGGAATGCAGCTCTTTTTATGTACATCTATTCGGTAGTCAGGGTGGGGGATTCGTCATATGTCTAGTACCATGTGGAGCGATCTGCATTTGTTCACATTTGTTGATGATTTGTTGCATTTGTGGTCCAACACAAACCATTAAAAATTATTTATGATTATTGGAGTTCCTTCTCTACCAGCAAGCTGTAGAAATACTGAGAATCAGACCGACCATAATATACAAAACCATCATAATAGAACATAACCAGATTTACTGCTACAGTCCAGTTTGTTGTGGCTGGCAAACAAATTGGTTAAGGTCCGAAATTGTTATTGGCAAAGCACTAAAATACAGGTTGCACCTGCATTGTGTCAGATAGCCATACCCTGGGCGCAAGCATGTGTAGGAATTAATATCGAAGGAATTCCACAGGTCTACATCGGCAGATTCTCGGTTAACTGGAGTCTGCACACACACGTGCCAGTGTGGAAAAATGAAATCTCTGTGATCATTCCATATGATTTGGCTTTACCAGCCACTGTCCGCAACACGAATACTCACGTGTTAAAAAAAATTCCGCATTGTCAAATACACAAACGAAAAAAATAATTAAATTTTGGCCGTTCATAAACAGATGTCGTCTCCAAATTACCAGCCAAGCTACTCAAACATGTCCACAACAAAACAAGATTTGTTACGAAGTCGCCGGCAACTGTGTGCTTTTACTCTCAAAACGATTAAGGAGATCACTCACATGAGCACCACAAAACACCACAGTGAGGGAAGTCTTTCCGCGCAGCCCATTGTGAGAGACTTCGTGCATGCAGGAAATTATGCCACTTCTTCGATGCTAGCAGGAAAGAATGTTATTGGTTGCATGCTGGAGAAAGCATCCTAGTCAGTCTCGTACGTTGCTACCAGCTTGTGGCTCGATTAATATGACCGGGGGAATTNTCGGCAGATTCTCGGTTAACTGGAGTCTGCACACACACGTGCCAGTGTGGAAAAATGAAATCTCTGTGATCATTCCATATGATTTGGCTTTACCAGCCACTGTCCGCGACACGAATACTCACGTGTTAAAAAAAATTCCGCATTGTCAAATACACAAACGAAAAAAATAATTAAATTTTAGCCGTTCATAAACAGATGTCGTCTCCAAATTACCAGCCAAGCTACTCAAGCATGTCCACAACAAAACAAGATTTGTTACGAAGTCGCCGGCAACTGTGTGCTTTTACTCTCAAAACGATTAAGGAGATCACTCACATGAGCACCACAAAACACCACAGTGAGGGAAGTCTTTCCGCGCAGCCCATTGTGAGAGACTTCGTGCATGCAGGAAATTATGCCACTTCTTCGATGCTAGCAGGAAAGAATGTTATTGGTTGCATGCTGGAGAAAGCATCCTAGTCAGTCTCGTACGTTGCTACCAGCTTGTGGCTCGATTAATATGACCGGGGGAATTGTAACGCTCTCCAGTGCTGCTTTATATTTACATGTGTAGGTAGCCAGCGCCCCAGTAGGATAATTCGTTTGTAGAGTGATCAGACATGACACTTGTATAAATATTCGCAAGTTGAGGTGTAGACATATTCAACTGTATGGCAGCCAAGCGAAGGTGGGGAGACAATCTGGCTACTGCGTATGCACCGCACGAACGTCCGCCCAGATCCTGAAAACACCGACAAACCACAAACATGCGTTAGAACTCAAAGCAGACTTAACACATTCCTCACACTGAATTGAGGTCATACTGACGCACACTTCTCCCGAATGTGAAATGAGCATCACCACCGAGCACAAACATCCCGTAACTCTAAAAAAAAGTTATACCTGAAATTAAACTACTAGGGCATCAATTTCCCCTTTACTCGATTTTTCAGTAGTAGAATAAAAAAGTATATTCGTGCATTACGAGATGGTGGTGTGGAGCGGGTCAATAACCTCGGGTGGCGGCCATCTTGGATGAGTGTGACCTTGGCCATGATATCGTGTCAGTGAAAGTATCATATTTTTACTTTAAAACATTTCAGTAATAATTATTTTATCCCAGAATCGCTTTTTCTCTCCACCTTTCCAAAACAACGAGTAACCTCAAAATCGAAACTTCAGAAAGAAACCTAAAATTACCGGGTTCCCGCCGGTAATCGCGCCAGACGATGCTGCTGGTCGGCGGGTTTTCTCGGGGATTCCCCATTTCCCACGCCCTTGCATTCCGGCGCTGATATATACTCAATTTACTTAACCCTCATCGGCTCTCAAGACCTCGATGTTAAAAGCCACCCAAATCTCTCAACAATGTATATATGTACTTATAAGTTAAGACATCTGTGTGTTTTCTATTTACATATCTATGAATCCTTCTCGCGCGAACATGTGAGTCGGTTTTCTCACAGTGCTTCTATATTTTCTTATATTTAAAATGTACGGCAGAAGGCCTCCTGTGATCATAAGCAGGGGTCTTCACTGAAGCAGCACCAGAAATGTTTCGACAATTACACGCATCCTTTGCGCTGTGTTTCGTGGTGTGGCACGAGAGGGCAGGTTCATACATTGGACTAAGGGTTCGCGAAAAGTTCCGCAAAGTGCGTCGGAAATGGGGAAACATGTCGCTAGGCAGCGAAGATGTGTGTGAGTGTGCCGCCAGTTCAAGCCCCTATCAGACGTCGCAGTAGTCAGTCGTGGGCAAGCTCGCGGGAGTTCAGTGTTGATGGCGTGTTCTCTGGCGTCGGTTAGTCTGGCCCGAGACTTCGCCGGACAATAGCTTGCTAAACAGCATTAACCATGTGCCAACATGAGTCGCAATAAATGTGAGGAGTTACCTGCTTAGATGTAAATTATATATTCATGTTTTCGAGTTTAGTGGTTATTCAACCAACAAAAGAATAAAATCTCGTCAGTAGTCAGCCAGCAGATGGAAAGCTGGATTGGGGGCCGACTAAATAGCCAATGAGTTAAAGTCTCGGTGTGGAGGCTAGCCGACTAAAGAACCAATGAAAAACATGGTGGTAATCAGTCACCTAACTGGTCGTCATGCTGGGAGGATGTGTTCTCTACCATCTTTAACAGGATATAACCCTGGACATCAATCATGAAAGTCTTTGAAGAGTAATTTCATTTTTTAAGAATTTCAAGAATTTCCTTGGTTTTTAAGAAGTTTAAAATTTTATATATATATATACACATTTTTTTTAATTTTTATACTTTTCCATAATTTTTTAACGTTTTATTTACGATTTTTGCAATTCTATTAAGTTTTGGGTTTTATGTTTGCCTGGGTTTAAGGTCACGAGTATCCAAGATGGCGGCCGGGATAAATTATGTAATTTCCCCCCTGACTTTTAAAAGGTTTTACACATTTTTCTACTTTTTACGAGTATATCTGTTTAAGGTCACCTGGGGTTATCGTCATGGAAATCCAAGATTGTAGCCGTAATCAACAATGTAAGTTTTCCCGATCATTTTCGTTTTTTTCTACATTTTTCTGATTTTTCTCAGTTTTTCGATTTTAAGGTAATTCCAAGGTCTCGGAGGGTGAAGGTCATAGCCATCTATAGTGGTAGCAGCGATAAATAATATAAATGTTTCCAGTTTTTTACGATTTTTCCATGAAATTTTGTGATTTTTCTCATTTTGCCTACTTAAGGTCATCCCAAGGTCACTGTTTGTCAAGGTCCAGGTCAAAGGAATGCCAACTTTTGGCAGGGTTCACTAATGTAATTCCCTCTCCCCCTGAAATTTTTATTGTATTTGTACACGTTTTTGTGATATTTCTCGAATTTTATACTTGAAGGTTGTCACATGTCCAAGGTAAAGGTCGCGGATATCTAGCATGACACTTGGTGCCCATAATGTAAACATACTTTGCTTACGTCCCTCTTGGTCTAGTGGACTTGGCTCGGAAACTTTAGTCCACCTTCCTGATTTGGGGAGTTTTTGATGCGTGCATCGAAGATTCTCGAGTCCACTTTGGTCATTTTCACTGAAACTTGTCACCAAATTGTGGATTTTGGAGCATTTTGATGCGTTTTTGAAGGGGAAATGGGGAATGTTTACATGCTGGCTGGATGGCGCCTGATTCCTCGGCAAGTGCCACTTTCCTCAGAATCGGCCAAATCATACTACTGGTAAACATTGCAAATTTCTTTTTATAAGAAATATTAAATATAAGTATGAACATTAAGAGTTGTTAAATAAATAGTTTGATCTTAACACAATTGCATTTATGTATGGTTCCTCAGTTCAGGAGTGTCAGTGGTGGCTGAGCTGTTAGACTGCTTGCCTCCCAACAAGGCGAACCGGGTTCAATCCCCGGTCGGGTCACCCGCGGATTTTCGCAAGTGGAATCGTTTCGGACGACGCTGCTGGTGAGCGTCACTTTCTCTGGGATTTCCCGTTTCCTCCGCCCTTATGTTCCGGCGTTACTCCATTCTCACATCATTTCACCCTCATCGGCTCTCAAGACCTCGTTATTATGAGCCGCCCAAATCTCTCAACTCAACTAATCTCTCGACTCAACTCAATGCAGGTGCATGGTTTGTTATGTACAACCAAACGAATAACAGACAAAAATGTTCTTGTGGTTACTTAGTTAGCTCTTACAGGTTAATAAGTTAGGCTAGATAGGCAGTCTGGTGAATTGGCTAGGAGATATAGGTTATCCGGGGTTGTTTTGTTTTACGAGATCGTAGTTGGCGATGTTGATAAAGGCAGAAATCCCCACAGAGATTGCTGTGATAAAACCAGGTACCTATAATAATTCTGTCAGAAAATATAGAAAATGGAAACAGAGATGAGTTATTATTTAGGCAACCAGAAAGCTGGTCCAAAAACTAATTTGCGATGAGGCACAGTGTTTTGTCCTCTACTGAACAAATAAAACAATGAACACACAAAACACGTAGCCGAAATATGGTCTTATGCGCTAGTAGCAGGTCGTGAATCTAATTGGACAGCAAATATTTATCCATTTGGTATAGCATATGACGCTATTCATAACAGTATCAAGAAACATAAAACTTCAGACACATATCGCAAATTCATTTTGGTCCTCATACAATGTTACAGGATAAAGACGAAGCAATGAGAGGTACGAGAAAACGTTTACGATTTCAATGTCCGTGTTGAGAAAACAGTTGGTGCTATGCAGCTCCAACTGCATTCCATGTCTAAAAGTGCATAATGTTGTCTGCCTTTGATGTTTACTAAAACATGTGGCATCAATGGTTTACTAAACCTCTTCCATTACGTAAGTGTTTTTAATCTGTGTCCACCATCGCACCTATGTCATGGACATGCTGTTTCTTACTCCACCTCAGTTTTGCCTTCCTGGGCGTGGTTTAATCACCGTTGGACGAATCAACAACCTTGTGCATGTTACATATATACATCGAGTAAAATCGTATCGTGGCAGTTTAAAAATACGAGCAAATTAATATATGGATTCCAAATTTTTTTTTGCCAGAAAATTTTATTGCCACAAGATGAGAGAGAAAACTATTAGTTTACTGTGTTGCGGTTGTTTACCTGTTATCAACAGTGGAAAGTGAAACAATTCACAATGATTATAAATTTTTTTATGCAAGTAGATTAAAGTCACCACCCACCTCTTTGATCCCAGTGAACGGTATTACATGGTACACGCGTTCTCTGCCATCATTTGCAGTGCCAAAATATACGAAATTGAGTTTCATAATTTAAAATTATATGTGTCCCAATTCCAATATACTGCTATAGGATAAAATATCCAATAATTTTTCCAATAACTTTTATGAGCGTCAACAGATTTTAAAATTAAAATATTTTTAAACGTTTATGGCGATAAAACGAGTAATCTCCCTTTCATTTACCTAAGAGTGCGCTCCCAAAACAAAAGAGAAAATAATTTCAATGCAAACTTCAATACATCTTTATTACAATTCTAACATTTGACAACTATATATTTATGGTTGTAAACATTTTATTTGCGTCCAATAGTATGTTTTTACAGCACAAAAAAAAAACCAACATAATCTGTTTCCACAGGAAAATTTTGAATTCCATAAAGACATCCTGGCACATTTCCGGAAATTTAAAAGCAGTTCTGATTATGCTAACTGTGGCGGCGTATCACTCCAGATCTCAACCACCACAACTCCCCGTATTAACCTCAGAGAAATAGGATGAGGAAGTGATGTGAAGCTAACATTCCAAACCGTTTTCAAAGAAAAAAACACGATAAGGAAATTTGACTATAGTTGCTTCCAGGGTAGGTGATATACTACTGCAGAAATATACAATAACATTTATGTNCAATGAGTTAAAGTCTCGGTGTGGAGGCTAGCCGACTAAAGAACCAATGAAAAACATGGTGGTAATCAGTCACCTTACTGGTCGTCATGCTGGGAGGATGTGTTCTCTACCATCTTTACGAGGATATAACCCTGGACATCAATCATGAAAGTCTTTGAAGAGTAATTTAATTTTTTAAGAATTTCAAGAATTTCCTTGGTTTTTCAGAAGTTTAAAATTTTATATATATATATATACACATTTTTTTTAATTTTTATACTTTTCCATAATTTTTTAACGTTTTATTTACGATTTTTGCNCAATGAGTTAAAGTCTCGGTGTGGAGGCTAGCCGACTAAAGAACCAATGAAAAACATGGTGGTAATCAGTCACCTAACTGGTCGTCATGCTGGGAGGATGTGTTCTCTACCATCTTTAACAGGATATAACCCTGGACATCAATCATGAAAGTCTTTGAAGAGTAATTTCATTTTTTAAGAATTTCAAGAATTTCCTTGGTTTTTAAGAAGTTTAAAATTTTATATATATATATACACATTTTTTTTAATTTTTATACTTTTCCATAATTTTTTAACGTTTTATTTACGATTTTTGCNTATATATATATATACACATTTTTTTTAATTTTTATACTTTTCCATAATTTTTTAACGTTTTATTTACGATTTTTGCAATTCTATTAAGTTTTGGGTTTTATGTTTGCCTGGGTTTAAGGTCACGAGTATCCAAGATGGCGGCCGGGATAAATTATGTAATTTCCCCCCTGACTTTTAAAAGGTTTTACACATTTTTCTACTTTTTACGAGTATATCTGTTTAAGGTCACCTGGGGTTATCGTCATGGAAATCCAAGATTGTAGCCGTAATCAACAATGTAAGTTTTCCCGATCATTTTCGTTTTTTTCTACATTTTTCTGATTTTTCTCAGTTTTTCGATTTTAAGGTAATTCCAAGGTCCNTCCCGATCATTTTCGTTTTTTTCTACATTTTTCTGATTTTTCTCAGTTTTTCGATTTTAAGGTAATTCCAAGGTCCCGGAGGGTGAAGGTCATAGCCATCTATAGTGGTAGCAGCGATAAATAATATAAATGGTTCCAGTTTTTTACGATTTTTCCATGAAATTTTGTGATTTTTCTCATTTTGCCTACTTAAGGTCATCCCAAGGTCANTTCCAGTTTTTTACGATTTTTCCATGAAATTTTGTGATTTTTCTCATTTTGCCTACTTAAGGTCATCCCAAGGTCACTGTTTGTCAAGGTCCAGGTCAAAGGAATGCCAACTTTTGGCAGGGTTCACTAATGTAATTCCCTCTCCCCCTGAAATTTTTATTGTATTTGTACACGTTTTTGTGATATTTCTCGAATTTTATACTTGAAGGTTGTCACATGTCCAAGGTAAAGGTCGCGGATATCTAGCATGACACTTGGTGCCCATAATGTAAACATACTTTGCTTACGTCCCTCTTGGTCTAGTGGACTTGGCTCGGACCCTTTAGTCCACCTTCCTGATTTGGGGAGTTTTTGATGCGTGCATCGAAGATTCTCGAGTCCACTTTGGTCATTTTCACTGAAACTTGTCACCAAATTGTGGATTTTGGAGCATTTTGATGCGTTTTTGAAGGGGAAATGGGGAATGTTTACATGCTGGCTGGATGGCGCCTGATTCCTCGGCAAGTGCCACTTTCCTCAGAATCGGCCAAATCATACTACTGGTAAACATTGCAAATTTTNGGCGCCTGATTCCTCGGCAAGTGCCACTTTCCTCAGAATCGGCCAAATCATACTACTGGTAAACATTGCAAATTTTTTTTTCCAAGAAATATTAAATATAAGTATGAACATTAAGAGTTGTTAAATAAATAGTTTGATCTTAACACAATTGCAATTATGTATGGTTCCTCAGTTCAGGAGTGTCAGTGGTGGCTGAGCTGTTAGACTGCTCGACTCCCAACAAGGCGAACCGGGTTCAATCCCCGGTCGGGTCACCCGCGGATTTTCGCAAGTGGAATCGTTTCGGACGACGCTGCTGGTGAGCGTCACTTTCTCTGGGATTTCCCGTTTCCTCCGCCCTTATGTTCCGGCGTTACTCCATTCTCACATCATTTCACCCTCATCGGCTCTCAAGACCTCGTTATTATGAGCCGCCCAAATCTCTCAACTCAACTAATCTCTCGACTCAACTCAATGTAGGTGCATGGTTTGTTATGTACAACCAAACGAATAACAGACAAAAATGTTCTTGTGGTTACTTAGTTAGCTCTTACAGGTTAATAAGTTAGGCTAGATAGGCAGTCTGGTGAATTGGCTAGGAGATATAGGTTATCCGGGGTTGTTTTGTTTTACGAGATCGTAGTTGGCGATGTTGATAAAGGCAGAAATCCCCACAGAGATTGCTGTGATAAAACCAGGTACCTATAATAATTCTGTCAGAAAATATAGAAAATGGAAACAGAGATGAGTTATTATTTAGGCAACCAGAAAGCTGGTCCAAAAACTAATTTGCGATGAGGCACAGTGTTTTGTCCTCTACTGAAAAAATAAAACAATGGACACACAAAACACGTAGCCGAAATATGGTCTTATGCGCTAGTAGCAGGTCGTGAATCTAATTGGACAGCAAATATTTATCCATTTGGTATAGCATATGACGCTATTCATAACAGTATCAAGAAACATAAAACTTCAGACACATATTGCAAATTCATATTGGTCCTCATACAATGTTACAGGATAAAGACGAAGCAATGAAAGGTACGAGAAAACGTTTACGATTTCAATGTCCGTGTTGAGAAAACAGTTGGTGCTATGCAGCTCCAACTGCATTCCATGTCTAAAAGTGCATAATGTTGTCTGCCTTTGATGTTTACTAAAACATGTGGCATCAATGGTTTACTAAACCTCTTCCATTACGTAAGTGTTTTTATTCTGTGTCCACCATCGCACCTATGTCATGAACATGCTGTTTCTTACTCCACCTCAGTTTTGCCTTCCTGGGCGTGGTTTAATCACCGTTGGACGAATCAACAACCTTGTGTATGTTACATATATACATCGAGTAAAATCGTATCGTGGCAGTTTAAAAATACGAGCAAATTAATATATGGATTCCAAATTTTTTTTTGCCAGAAAATTTTATTGCCACAAGATGAGAGAGAAAACTATTAGTTTACTGTGTTGCGGTTGTTTACCTGTTATCAACAGTGGAAAGTGAAACAATTCACAATGATTATAAATTTTTTTATGCAAGTAGATTAAAGTCACCACCCACCTCTTTGATCCCAGTGAACGGTATTACATGGTACACGCGTTCTCTGCCATCATTTGCAGTGCCAAAATATACGAAATTGAGTTTCATAATTTAAAATTATATGTGTCCCAATTCCAATATACTGCTATAGGATAAAATATCCAATAATTTTTCCAATAACTTTTATGAGCGTCAACAGATTTTAAAATTAAAATATTTTTAAACGTTTATGGCGATAAAACCAGTAATCTCCCTTTCATTTACCTAAGAGTGCGCTCCCAAAACAAAAGAGAAAATAATTTCAATGCAAACTTCAATACATCTTTATTACAATTCTAACATTTGACAACTATATATTTATGGTTGTAAACATTTTATTTGCGTCCAATAGTATGTTTTTTACAGCACAAAAAAAAACCAACATAATCTGTTTCCACAGGAAAATTTTGAATTCCATAAAGACATCCTGGCACATTTCCGGAAATTTAAAAGCAGTTCTGATTATGCTAACTGTGGCGGCGTATCACTCCAGATCTCAACCACCACAACTCCCCGTATTAACCTCAGAGAAATAGGACGAGGAAGTGATGTGAAGCTAACATTCCAAACCGTTTTCAAAGAAAAAAACCCGATAAGGAAATTTGACTATAGTTGCTTCCAGGGTAGGTGATATACTACTGCAGAAATATACAATAACATTTATGTNCGATAAGGAAATTTGACTATAGTTGCTTCCAGGGTAGGTGATATACTACTGCAGAAATATACAATAACATTTATGTTATGAAACGGTTTTATTTTATCCCCACCCAAAATGCTTTACAATATATACAAAATATATGATGAATAACAATGCCATTAATTGCAATACAATTTCCATAAAAAGGTTCCACTCCTCACGCAATCGTTGACACAGCATTTCTTTTGACCTCCGTAAAACGCACAACAGAAAAGTAATAAAAAATACATTGAACCTAAACAAGAGGCTCCCCGAGAAGTGTTGCCATACAGTCTGATTTATTTCACCGTCCATGACTTCCTCGTGACCACAAAAACTCCACACACAGCATCCGTCCTCTGATACCAATGAGACGAGGGTACTTCTCTCACCAGAACATNGTGACCACAAAAACTCCACACACAGCATCCGTCCTCTGATACCAATGAGACGAGGGTACTTCTCTCACCAGAACATCCGGAAACCTTGTTAGTGCTCATAAGATGTTCACTCGGATCAATCCCAGTCAGGAATCAAGGTTATTCTCCTCGCCATTTCCCGTAGGGATTAGGTAGTGCTTCTCCTGCGTGTCAGTAGTGACCAAAACAGAGCCGGGAATATTATCCCNGTGACCACAAAAACTCCACACACAGCATCCGTCCTCTGATACCAATGAGACGAGGGTACTTCTCTCACCAGAACACCCGGAAACCTTGTTAGTGCTCATAAGATGTTCACTCGGATCAATCCCAGTCAGGAATAAAGGTTATTCTCCTCACCATTTCCCGTAGGGATTAGGTAGTGCTTCTCCTGCGTGTCAGTAGTGACCAAAACAGAGCCGGGAATATTATCCCCACCGAACACCTTTCGATGCCAGCAGTGCTTTGTCTGATCTCGCACAGTCCTCAACTTAACTCTCACAGAGATGTAACTTGCAACTTCCAGAAGACCCGTTTCTTTACTACTTACCCGGAAACCTATCTTCTCAACTCGTGCTCTGAATTCCTTGCCTTAACAGTAGCATGTGTATATTTCTTCATAAATATCACCTAGCCCTGTATTACCACGAAGGCAATCTACCATAGAGCACGGCTGACTCAAAGTCCGGGAAACGTTTAAGTGTGCCAACAATTTCTTGGTGTGATTCTAAGTCCCAAAATCATCCCGAGAAAAAGAAAGTCCCGACAAATGCTTGAACTTTTGTAGTCTCGTGAAGAGTATCTCCCCTGCTGTGAAGTATGGCTTCCTCCCCTGGTCATCAACGCAATATTCCTTTCGCAACCTCCCATCGACGTTTCTCGGGCGCCGTACTTCCATTGCCTGCCGGCACTCTCTCAGACGACGAGTCCCCGCGTGACCGCTCACACCTCCCGCCTAAATACTGGTCGGTGTTCCCTCCCCGCGACACCCGTGCCTATCGACGAGCGGTCCTGTAGGGGGGCCTCGAGAATACTCAACGTACAATGACTTCACATTACGTCATTCAACGTGAATCACAATCAAGTACGGAAATTACACAAAGGACAGACAATCATAACGGATTAACCAAGGACGGCTCTTAGCAACTACAGAGAAACGCCTTTCTTCGGCAAGCAACCCACACAGCGGTTGTGTTTGGCAAGTGGAAGCGACGACAGGCGAAACACACAGGTCATCGTGTCGCTCCATTCTTCAATGCGAGAACAAGGCAATTAATCAGCTCCTTGCTTGCCAAGTCGCAGGCCGGAAAGTAGGAAACACGTATACAAAACTCATATCTTACAGATATAATATAACGCTAGCACCTGGGATACTGAAGTATTAGAAACAGAAATAAAAGTAAACACATTTGACTGAGGACACTCCGTCACAAAACGAACAGCTATTTATAAACTTGGAAGCCACTGTACATTGCCCGGCTGACAAAACAGACCATTTTCAAAACAAGCAGGAAAACGCGTTCCAGGAAGTTAATGTAGTCTCTCAAATCAACGCACATTCCGAAACAAATGGTAGTAAGGAATTTTATAACAGTAAATGTTTTCTTTCCCCTAATGTGAAAACGGAACAGAGTGACAGGTCCATGTAGCGAAGACAAACAAATCAGCGCATAGCAAACGATCAAAGTAGGTGCAACAGAAGATATATATGTTTCAAAGTATAAAGGAGATGTTAAATTAGATAAACTAGGAAATACATTTTCATAATATCTCGTGGTAATTAATATTTTAAAAGTCGATGTGATACTTCAGAGATCCCGAGGAATCTCGCCGACCAGCGGCATTATCCATCACAATTCCCAGTGCGAAAATGCATGGAAGCGAACCAGTTTCACCTTGGTTGGTAGCGAGCCCTCTGCTGCTCCTGGAGAAGTGGAAGACGGTTTTTTGAGGTGATGACTCTCGATTATGATCTCCACTCTGAAACACGAGTATATGGATATGGCGGATGCCTGGAGAATGGTTTTAATAAGTGTGTTGTTTTTCTTTAGCTTCTGGATTTCCATATTTATTTTATTCGGTGGATCGTATAAGACTACTGTGTTTCAGAATGGTTTTTGGAGTAACTTGCTTCGCACACTGTGACATTGTTTTGGATTAAGTCGTTTCTTGTCTCCGCAAAGTCTCCTGTATATAAAGTAAAGACAGTTGGATCATCGTTATCACAAATGCTATAGCTTGGTCTTCGTTCGCTGACGAAGAGGTCACATACTCGTCACGTTGGAACATAGACCACGCTGGTTAACACTCCTGCACGCAGCTCTTGTACAGGATACAAGCTATTAAGCCCACCGTGCGACGCTTGACTTATGCTCGTCTGAACTTTGAACATTTCAACTTTTGACCTCTGTTTTGAAGAAGAAACTGTTATCTTTGAAATGTAAACAGCGTAAAGCAGATGAAGTGTACTCGAGTAAGTGAAGCTAGTGACAAAACGATAAACATAAATCAAAGGCAGTATACCGAATATTATGGTCGTTTATGGTCAATCTTTGATATACTGTCTCGTACATTTATGTCTCTGTATTTATTTCACAGAGTAAGAAGTGCCATGTACAGTATTATACACTTCCGAAATCCGGCGCTAAGATAGCTATAGCACTTTTGTGAGTTCGTAAACATTCTGTAATTGGTTGTTACTTGTGCAAGAGTACATAATAAATTCTTGTCATAGACTATATTGTGTGTAAGATACAGTAAACTGCTTCTAGGAACTCATCTGAGTGAAAACGTCCCTCGTTTGCAACACCTGAAATGAAAATGCATGTATAAGTTAAGTTAATAGGTTTCTGGTGGTTCCTGCCATGTTCCAATGATTTCCACCATTCCGAAGTTGTTTTTAATTTCTTTGACTGATTCGGAAGTATACAGAGGCATTTTAACTAGCATTCATAGACTGATATTTGTTAGACACACTATACTTCCGAGGCGGATTGTAACGAATCGGCTACGAAGTATTTCCTATCTCAAGAATAACTCAGTCGAAAGTACAATAGCTACTTACTGTGGCAGGAGACGGTAAACAAAATACAGCGGCTCTAAAGTATGGAAGACTGTAATGTCTGATGTCTGCAGCAGGATTATTCACCCACAACAACACCCTCAACCTCTTCCTAAAAATTACATTTATTTTCCTTTCAACCTCCAGAAGTATATTTTTATTGGACTCTAAATAACAAAGCCATGGTTCTTTCGGGGATATACGTAATAAATTACAAATAACATATCGTAAATGGAAAAAGGTTTTTATTTGGAGAAAATACCTTTTTACGCCTGGTAGCGTGCAAGTTCCCAATGTGCAGTTCCCTTGTAGTTGGGGAACGCTAGGTAGTTTTGTACGTAGGTATATCCTATAGCCTCGTCAACAGCAGGGCAGCTAGAGACGGAACCAGCTGTTTGGAGAATAAAGAACCGGACTGAGGAAGACTCATCGTCCATGACCTTGAAAAAGTACTCGTCCTGGCGTCCCCTGTGGGAGATTGATCAAACTACGGTAACCTACACTCAGAGAAATATTAAGTTTCAGATACCAAGTGAATTTATTTGAAAAGTACGTATATACCAATATCGCATTTTCTTTATTCATCTTATCTTCTGTTTCTCCGAACATCTAAATTCGTTCTTTTAAACCAGCTAAGGCTTTCAAGAATTTGTTGAACCTAGTAATTCTATGCTTGTTCCTACATTATCAATATGTATTTAATACACATAACTATTTTACAAGCACGTTCAACTAACCGGTTTAGTTACCACTAGTATTGTAAATGCCATGGTATAGTGAAATCAATATTTAGTTTAAAGTGAATAAACATTTGGTTTCCTACATTTGGTTTCCTGGAACATTGTGATGTCTAGTATTACAGCATTAGTTGCGGAAACAAAATCAGATTAGTGCGATAGTGCAGGCACTTATTTGGTTAGCTCGGCTCTCAAGATATCGCTGTTGAGAGCCGCCCAAATCTCTTCACTTCACTTATTTGGTTTGTTGTAGGGCAATATAACCATATGATTGACTTTGTTCGAAAATACGGTTCAGGTGTTTATTTGTAGTTTTTGTTGTAATTAGAACAATTAGAGTGCGTCACAGCATTGATTGATCCTAAATAATTGTATAAACAACTCCAACAAAATAAGTTAAACAGGAAAAAAAAAAGAGGTGTAAAACTTGAAAAAATTTCTTTACGCGTAAGTCCNTGCGTCACAGCATTGATTGATCCTAAATAATTGTATAAACAACTCCAACAAAATAAGTTAAACAGGAAAAAAAAAAAGAGGTGTAAAACTTGAAAAAATTTCTTTACGCGTAAGTACGACATTATAAATGATGTATTCAAAAACATTGATAGCCCGTGAGTAGTCGCATTAGCCGAGGTTGCTAATGCGAAGTGCACGTGCGCTGAAGTTAAGGGTTCCAAAACTCGGACGTGCTTTAATAATCAAAACTGTTTAATAAACGAATATAAATACCAATATTTAGTTAAACCAAAAAAATAGTACAGGTTTGTAGCAACCAAATATTAATAATGAAATATTTTTTTTCCAGCAACAAAATACTTTTAATGCCGTTATACAAACAATTAATTTGGTTGCGTCAAATAAACTTTGTTTTATTAAAGAAAAACCTTTTTCAATGAAGGGGATATCCGTACCGGGAGTGGGAACTGGTTCGACGCGGGTGCAAGTCCAGCGTGTTCCCACTGGAGACCCGGCCGTCAAAGGTAACATTCCCCTCTTTTTCCATACATGGGGATGGGGGAGAGGCCCCGCCGGGAACCGAACACGGACGGCCTTGACGGAGCGCTGGGCGCACGACGACCGCGGCTTCTACGGCGGCTGCTGTGATTGGCCGATTCGCTTCCGCGAGTAGGGCGGAACTCGGCTGGCACTCACGCTTTTCCGTTCACGCACGGAACCTGTGATTTTGACCTGAAAATATTTACTTTAAACTTGCTTTGATAAATCGTGCATCGCACAAAGTGTGAAAAACGGCAGATCGTTACGACGGGGTCGCGTAGAAAAGTGGGACATTTTGTATTGCGGCCAACCGCTTGGTCGCAGCGACCCCGTGAATTTAGCATATGATCGTGTGTGTGATCACTGCAAAACTGCATGCCACGATTATTATAGTTGATGAGCACATGATGAATAATGTTAAAGGTAATATTATGTGGCGCGCGGCCGTACGTGCCAGAGAATGGACGGTAAACACTTTCAACATCTTATGTAAATCCCGCCAATCCAACAAAGTGTTGTGGATCCCCATTGTGGACTCATGGCTCCACTCTTATGCTAATACTGTGGAGTGGTGTGTATTCAAGTGCAATATCATTACAATATTGTCACGTGGAATTTCTAATGCATTATTTACCGCATTCATCACAGCACTACTCTAAAGGTGGTGCATTGCTCACACGCGATAATGCACTGAATTTATGGGGCCTGAGACCAAAGGTTTAGTCATATAACAACATGACCCGTATGTTTCTCCTCGGTTTTCAATTGTCTACGTAACCCACTATTGCAATCCTTCATTTATAAAATCTTAAGCTTCTGATTTTGTTGGGTTCTCGGCTCCCAGTGAGAGCGCATATATTGTCAAGTGATCTTCCAGCTACAACTCAGTCGATTGATTTATAAGTCATTTAGCGGCATTCACTGATTATAGTCCGTTTATTTTTACTACCAAATTTTTTTAAGCCCTGCTAAAATTCTACTTCCGGAATATTTGTCCACCTCATGCAAACAGAGCTCTAGAGAATTACACCAAAGTGACATCGCACTTAGTTTGATAATATTTCTAATAAGAACTATATTTTACTAGGCATTACCAACAGTCATATTTTCTCTCTGGCCATAGTTATATTAATAATAAATTAAACATTATAATTTATAAATATAATTTAAATATTAAATTAATTTATTCAAATATCAAATACTTTTATGTTCACGTAAATGTAATTCACTTGAAGATATATGCCATGTTTAAGAAACAATCAAACACCTCATTCAAGAGGCGACTTTTCAAAAGTTTGATACCTAAAGTTTAAAGATACCACGCATAGACTATAAAAGTTTCGTCGAGCCAACAAATATTGGTTTGTATCTTGCCAAAAAGGAAACGTATTGCTCTTATGTAGTATTTTATTGCCTAAAGAAAATTTGGCATGCAATAATGTAATGTATTAAAATCTTTAAAAACTTCTATGAAAATGTAGATTTTAAGTGGCCCGTGTACCTGCAGCTGTTATTCACGTTTGAATATGATAAGCGCGGGAGCGATAAGGACTATATACGTATCAAGTGCGTCATCACCACTAAGCGCAAGGCTCTGAACTATCGCGCAGTGTTCTCGTCGTGCTGCGTGTATCTACGGAACTTATAAGCGGTGGCTCCACCATTACATTGGTAGAAAGTTCGTATTGAAGTTCAATGCAGGGTCCTCGTTTCACAGGGATTTACCCAGAATATTTTAAGCTACTGTATATCAGTAGGAAAGTGTAGTTTTGACGTGTTGAAGAGCTTCAAAATAGAGTTTGCAGTAAGCGTACTCTGTTGAATGTTGTATTCCGCCCTAGTCTAAAGTCATATTTCTTTTCGTGTGCACACCCAAAATAGTTCATTTTAAAATGTTTATTGCAAACACACTGCAACCAAATGCACATACCAGATAACCGGGTGCTTTAGTTGGTGAAAAACCTACCTTTTTTCAACGAAATATCCCTGGAACAAATAGTTGGTTCCGTAAACACCAAATATTCGTTCGGCCGTATTGAAACAAGCCGAAAGTAAATTTTCATTGCAGCACAGAGAAGCGATATGGACTTGGCAGTTCGTTTGACGTGGGTGTAATTGGTTGTTGATTAGCTCTGCGATGTTCTGCAAACCGTCATTGCTTCACTTGCTCTGCCGTTTTTTTTTTTGGAAGACTTCCTTTTGATCTGGGCTGCACCTTAGAAAAACGGGAGGGAGAGGAGGAATTAATATGGTGAGGGGGGGATATTCTGAGTAAGGGGCACAGATCTGCCAGTGTAGCTGAAGTAATCTATACATATACAGTAGTTCAGTTTATCTTGACCACCGACAATAACTCCGTACCAGGGTTACCAAATGAAAAATTCTTTCATATAAATGTTGAATAACTGTAAAGGGGAAATAATACTGCTGGGGAGTCAGGCTTACAGCATAATTTATTAGTGAGATACGAGTACTAGCATTCGTTTTAAATGGCACCATGTATCTCTTCGTCAAAAGTTCAATGAAGCTCGTCAAGGCCAATTAAAAAATGTATCACAATGTACACTTTCATAACATGAACATTAAATACGACACATAAAGTGGGATCTGTACTGCCCATTTGTAGTGCTATCAATATGGGTACTGCGAAGGGTATAACATTCCGATTATATGTTCAAAGTGGTGACCCTTAGCAGCTATACACAAGTTCAGTCTCTTGATGAATGACAACACTGATTCCTCCAGTGTTGCCTGCTGAAGAGAATTACAAGCACGCACAATGCGTTCCTGCATGTTCTCTGGAGTTGTTGGAATATCTCGATAGACAGCGCCTTTGAGGTAACCCTAAAGAAAAAAGTCCAGGGGGTTAAGGCCAGGAGACCGAGTAGGTCACTGAAGATGTCCTGCACGACCAATTTCCGGATATTTTCGGTTCAGAACACGACGTGCGTACACAGCATTATGTGCTGGGCATCCATAGCGCTGGTATCCCATTATCAGTCCATTTATTAGAAGCATCTCCTCCAGAAGATCAGAATGAATTGCGTGTATGGAGGTGGTATAATCCCTGCCGTTTCGGTTACATTCACGAAATAAGACCCTATAACCGTTTTACACACCATCCCACACCAGACGTTAACTCTCCATTTACGCTAATGGCCCACCTGGTAGAAGCCGTCGTGGTTTCTCGACGGTCCAACATTGCATGTTCCTCGTATTCACTTGGCCTGAGTTGGAGAGTGACAAAAACATCCGATAAAAAGTTTAAGTAGGCGATAATTTGACTCTGTGGCCATTGACAGAACTCTACACGATTCTGGAAACCATTCCTCTGCACTTCGTGGGGTAAGTTTACATTATAGGGATGGAACTTATGATGCTTAAGAATGTGGTGTACACATATTTTTTGAATGCCAATTTTGGCTCCAAATTTGCGTGTGCTGACGTGTGGATTAACTGCTACAGCAGCGAGAACAGCAACGAGACGGGAAAACATCCGTCTAGAACAGTATTTCCCAAAGTATGGGTCGCGACCCACAGGTGGGTCGCAGACTAAAATTTGGTTGGGCCCCGTCGCTGAAAAATACTTTTAATCGCCAGTAGTTAATTCCATTCTGGCTATCACTTGCTGAAACCTCTCCGAATATATTTGATGAAGCCATCAAAGTCCTCCTCCCTTTTATTGCGTCATATTTATGTAAATTGGGATTTTCGGCCGTGGTCAATATAAAAACTTAATACCGAAATAAAATGGACGTGTCGAATTCATTGCGATTGAAAGTGACAAGAATTGAAGTGGAGACAAAAGCTGTAACGGGAATAAATAGAAAACAAATGTATCCTTCGCATTGAAAAATCGGATTTATTACAACCAATATGTTTTTTAAACTAAATTACTAATATAACACATTGTGCAATGCTGTTTGATTAGGTATATTTTTCATTTAACATTTTATTTAATACTTCAACCCTTTTAACTATTTTATAATCCTACTACCCTTCACTTCCTTACGCTAAGTAAAAAATACAATGTGAACATGATGGAACAGCGAAACGGTACGTGTCTCCCATAAGGCATTGTAGTGAGTCCTGAACTTTGGCATTTTTTTTAATGGATCGCGGTTTATAGAACTTTGGGAATCAATGGTATAGACGGTGGGATCTTGTCAGTGTATCGCTTTCTGTAGAGTTGCTCCGCCTGACTAGCGTTACGACGACGTTCAACAGAATGAATGACGAGTGAGCACACCAAGCTATTGATAATGGCAATAACAGAAATGTGATTGTGTGTTTCAGTATAACTCACTTGAACGTACTACACTGTACTGCACAATAATACGAACACTTCCTTCTTCTAACTTGCATTCTCCATGGATGAGCAACATTTATACCTTCTCGTTATTGGAGTACAATTCCGTTACGACAACTTTCACTTTGCAGTGTACTGTGTTGGGCTGCACACGGATGACTTATTGAGTAGTCGTCACGTGATGTGTGTTTCTTTGTTTCCGGTAAGCTCAACCACCGTGGAATGGGGTACACAACTCTGGGTACCTGCACAGTTTACATCACCTCTACATCAAATGCAGAGCGTCCATACTGTACATACCATGCAGCGCAATCGTACTGCAAGGCATCACATAACGGGTCTTCATGAGCCCTTGTGATTCCCAATGTCTGTGGCGGTTTTTACCTATCTGTTATTATACTGGTTCATTACATTGTGATACAATTTTGAAAAGGTCATGACGAGCTTCATTGAATTTTTGACGAAGAGACACATATTGTCATTTAAAAAACGGATATTAGTACACGTATCTCACTAATAAATAAAGCTATGAGGTGATCTTCCACCAGTATTATTTCCCCCTTTAAGTTGTACAACCTTTTTGTGAAACGCTTTTTCACTTGGAGTCCCGATACGGCATTATTGTGGGTAGTCAATATAAATGAGACATTCTGTATATGTCAATGTTGGTATGTATGTGTGTTTGTTTGTTCTTTATACAATTCTACGCCGTTTGACGGATTTATAACCAAATTTGGTTGTTAAACACTTCAGTACCCAACTTAAAATAGCGTGTATGCCAAAATGGGCTCCGGCTTCTTTTTTTCAACTGGAAACTGCTAAAACCGTTTATTGAATCTCCGGACCATAATTAGGTCCGTAACCCCTAAAACGGGGTCGTGCATCTCTCATTGTCCTATTATACCCGCCAACACTTCTTATGTGCATCAACTTGCTGAGCAACGCCGAGTAGTTCTGGTTCTGCTAGTGTTTCATAGGATATAAAGGTCAAACCGTTGATGTTTCAGTGAAACTCTCCTTTCATTACGTTCAAAGCAGATATGACGTATAACGCTCCGAGCGCAGTGGTTGTTTCTTTCGACTCGCATTCAGTCTCGCATTACCATTAATAAATTTTTTTTACCAAAATGATTTACGCAATAAATGTTGTACTTTTTTTTTATAGGAATCGGTTGTCTTGAATAATGATTTCACAAACACCCTCCCTCCCCAATTATATGTAAAGGTTTGTGTTAATTTTTTGTTAATTAATTAAATGGTTTGGTCTGTTTTGCATTAACTTTGGGCACTAGCCGTTCAGTAAGGGGCGGAAACTAAATTGTCTATCGATTCAGGACCTAGAAAAGTGTTTGATTATTTTTGATAAGTGAATAACTCTAGTTAATAGTTTTCATTATGTCCAGTTGATTTTGTTATTTATCAGAGATATGCGCTAGTCTTAGATTACAATGCAAGTTGCAGGTAGTTGAGTTTTCAGGCATTGCACCCGACAACATTGTGACGTATCTAAAATTGCCTAACAAAAATTGTTATGGTATGATTATAATTTTGTTTTTTCAGATTTAATTATCTTTTAGAAGTTTATTTTTGTAACAAAGCATTAATCTTTTTTTTTGTTATGATTTTGATAATTAATTAACTTTTTAAAAGGGATGTGAAAGTTTATTTAGTTTTTGGAGGTTCTTAATTTATTTTTGGGATGTATTGGAAAGATTCGAGAAACATTGCGCTTGAGATGTTTGTAGCCGGTTCGAGATAAGGTTAAACTCCAGCACTTTTTTTGTAATTTTTCTGCTTACTGCTTGAAGGCGTACATTTCTTTCTGCCGCTGCTTTTTTTCTTCTTCTCCCTTTAAGTTTTCGTTTCTTGAAGTTTCGATTGTTTGCATCGTTATTTCCGGTGTCTAACTGATGGGGACGTTTGCTGTGGTTGCCATGCGTTCGATGGTACTGCCAGGGGAAAGAAGGGGTTCAGGTGCTGAAAGCAGTGGAATGATGATAGGCGTCTGAGAGGAAGGGGGACGCGAGGTGGAGTCGAGCGCATGCCTGCCGGCTGTTGCTAAGGGCGCGTGGCGCGTTCTGATTGGCTGGAGTCGGGTGGTGTGGGAAGTGTCACGTGATGCGGCGTCAGGAGTTGAGATCTAGTGGGCTGGAAGGACGGACGGCGAAGCGGTTCAGAGGAGACTGCCCAAAATCTACAAGATGGGAAAAGTATTGATCTAATTTTTTAATTGATCGGACCATTTTTTCCTGATCTCAGTAAAAATGGCCCGGTCGTTTTCAATAGTAGTCCATTAAATATATATAAGTAATATAATATATGAATAAGTAGTTAGGGAAGATAATCCGAGAGAGTAACTTGTCAACAAATGGTCACCCGAGACGCTAGAACCTAGTCCAAAATACATAGGTAATGATAAAATTTTAAGTTCTCATTGTTTTGGAATGGTGGATTTTCTGTCGCGATTAAGCTGTGAAGTTTCAAGACGTTTTTACAGTCGCGTTTAGCTGATAATTGTATATGGTAATAAAATAGTAGTTATTAGTTTTGTTTTTGCTCTGGTTTTAATGTTGGTACTAGACACTGATTAAATTTGTTGTTGCAGCAAACCACTTGTGAATTGCGCTCGTGATTTATTAATGTCCTGACTCTCGTATTTTTACGTCATTTTATTTTATTCTCTTTTTATTTTCCTATAACTCAGGCCTACACTTTAAAATTAATTGTGCAGTACTTGAGAGAAGTTGATTTCTGTTAGCATTCGATGAGAAATCTTGATTTTGACGTTTTATCAGGCGATTGAACTGACCTTACATCTGACGCAAAGATCCCTTATAAACAATTAGAGTCTTGTAGTTATATCCAGTTCAATTTTTTTTGTAAATATAATAATCACTCAGCTCCGTTTAAAGATACCCGCGAGAGTCTATTGAATTGTTTATTTAGGTCTCGCTGATTTTTGTAGAATATCTAATGTAGACATGAGTTAATACCAGCTACAGAATTTTAAGAACTAATGCATTTAAATGGTTAAATGTGAATCTAGAAATCTTTACCAGAAATCCAAGATCTTAAAGAAGGTGGTGATAAAAAATTAACTGTTACTCGTCCAATATGGTTACTAAATTTAAATTTAATATTTTATTTTTGTTGGTAACTGTTATTCAGACTATATATAAGTTTATATAAGGACGATTGTTGTTCCTTTTTTGAGAATAGACTACTCTCTTTTCTCTTTTAATAAACACTCATTGTTGATAGGTTGTGTGTTATTATTTTTTAAATTTTCAAACGACGGTGAACTCACTCTCTCGCTCTCTAAGCCTTAAAGTGGCCCTAGTTACATTATAAGTATAGAGGTATTAAGACTTTCAGAACACCTTGTTGTCCCTCTGCAGTACCAGGACTGCGCAGAGATCCCTAAAACTCTCGCTACAAGTAATTACTACCCCCACCCCCAATTTTTTTTTTTTTTTCGTGCTTTTTCTTCGCTTTCATGTACTGGTGTTTATTTTCAAGTGTGTGTGTTCAGTTGTAGTAGGGCATCGTGCTGGCCCCCTGTTTTTTTAAATAATTATTTAAGCACGTGGTGGAGGCTTTCCTTTCGTTTTAGTCGGTTTTTTTTTCAGAGACTGGGCGTTATATTTTTTGTTTATTCCGTCAGGAGTGTTGCCCTCCTGGACCCCCCCCCCCC